>PVKN010034132.1:0-11890 GCA_004027915.1 Capromys pilorides
TACCTAAAAATTATATTTTGATAATTCCAAATTCCAAAGGCTAGATATGAAAAGGTCATACATCTCTAGATGAGTTTGGCATGTTATGGTTCAAGCTGCCTCAAGCTTTCTGAATGTAAAAGAAATGAAAACAATTTCTAAAGAGCTCCTAGATTTAGGACTGAAGAATAAAAATGATTTTTTAGACATAATTTCTAAATAAGGTCCATTAAGATAGTAATATTTGTAACTAATTTGACTTTACAATCTGTTCTTTCATTTACCAGATAACAAATTACATTAGCCTTCTGTCTTTTTCACTTCTGCTTTCAAGTGTTGTGCCTCGCCGCCACCCCCACCCTCCTTTGAGGAAGGGTCTACAGGGTGTTCAGGGTCTCGCTACTAGATCGGACTCATGATCCGCCTATTTAAAGCCTCCCAAGAGCTAGGACTATAGGTGGACACCACCATGCCCAGTCTCAATTGCCATCACAGTGCAGGTCATGGCAGGTGTCATTGCAGGCGCTTTAATCCACTGAGCTATTTGGCCAGCCCTCAAGTGTTCTGCTTAAAAGAGTAATGGGGGATTAAAGCCCAAAAGATACAAAATAGTCAAGTGCAGCTTTTCATCATTGCACAAGAGGAAGGAGCCCTATATGAGATTCTGAGATGGAAGGGAAACATTTTAAATTGTACTGAGCAATTCCAAAAGCAGCAGTTCAAATTCCTTAGTTACGATTTTTAGCTCACCTGTCCTGTTCCAGATACACCCTTAGCTGACAGTGATCTCTGAAGAGGCGACTTTGAATTTGCTTTTACAATATCTAAACGAGATGAATAATCTAGTGGATACAGAGAATTTCGGAAAACCTGTTGCAAAGATAAAACATTGTAAGGTAGATATTAAATAAAAATGTACATAGCCCAAATAAAAGTTATTGATTAAAATTTTTAAACCCTCCATCTCCAAGAACAAAATTCCAATTATTACAGATTGAAGAGAAAAATATAAAAGTATCAAATTAGAGATGGCAAATCACGTAAGAGTAATTTGGAGCCACTGTAATTCATAACTTGTTATGCTGCACGCCAGTTCTTTCCCTTAAAACTGTCCAAAGCGTTGTCATTCTGATCCTTTCCAGTGTGCATTTTTCCTTTAGCTAAAACTTCAAATATATAAACAAAAATTTCTGTTTTCCACAGCTCACTCCTCTAGATAAACATCTTTTAAAAATTTACTCCAGAAGTGTAATATCTTTAAAAATTGTCATACTCTGATAAGTTTTTTTTTTTTTTTTTTAATGAATTTAAATAGTACAGTGTCTATAGGGTCTCAAGATCAAACTCATAGTGATCCTCCTGTTTTCAGCCTCCCAAATGCTGGGATTACAGGCACATGCCATCTTAGGGCACCCAGCATGGCGTGCTGGGGAACAAGCCCTGGTCACTGCACTCTGCATAGGCAGGTGCTTTAGTCTGCTGAGCTCTCTGGCTGGCCCTGGTTAATTTGTTAACACACTACAGTTGGGCTTTCACCTTGCACAGAAATTGCTCTTGCCAAAATCAACAAAATCTTGTTTTCATCTTTCCCAAACCTCTTATGCTATCACTGAACTATCCCATTGCTGACTGGTCTGTTCGTCATACCTTGTTTTCTACTGGTTACACCTAAAATATTATTAAAGAGTTTTAAACCATTTTAAAAAAATTGTTTTCTCTGAAAGATTTCATCTACAGTATATAATGCTTACTCTTCACCTGACCAATACACTATATACTCCACATACTTTGTTCTGACAGCCTGTTTATGCTTCTAGCTTTGTACTAGACCAGCATGAATAAAACTTTGAGGTGATGGTGATGTTTTGTGTTATCTAGAAAAGTTAGCTGTGCTTATGTGGCTATTTAATACTTGAAATGTGACTCATATAGCTGAAGAACTGACGTTTCAAGTAAATTAGCATGACCTTAATTACTAGTAGCTGTGTTCTCTATTTTATTGGACAGTGCACTGAGATTGATTGATTGATTGATTGATTTGGTACAGGGTCTCTGCTACACAGCTCAGACTTAGAGTGATTTTCCTGTATCAGCTTCCCCAGTTCTGGGATTACAGGGACGTGTCATCATGCCTGGTTTCGTGGCCGATAGAGCACAAGGCATATGGTACCAAGGATCAAACCTAGTCCTTGTGCTTGCCAGGCAGGTGCTTAGACTGCTGAACTATCTTCCCAGCCTGAGACTCTTGTTATATATGGTACACAACTAAATCTTAACCTAAGGTATTGCATTTTATTTTATTTATTATTTATCTTTTTGAGACTTTCACTGTGCATTCTCAAACTAGCCTTGAACTCACTTTGTAGTCCAGGCTGGCTAGGACTTCAGAGTGATCTGTTGCTCAGCCTCCTAAGTGCTGGGATTAAATAGGTGTGCCATCATGCCTGGCCTTTTCTTTACAGTTTACTAAAGAACAAAATGTTTCTCTATTTATAAAACAGCAACACTTTGTGGCTACCACAGTCTAGATGGTTTAGGAAACATCTGATACTTAAAGATCACTCCTGCCACTCTTTTTCTACCCTATACACCCATGTGCTGAAAACAAGTGAAATGTTTTTTTTTTTTTTTTTAAAGTGTTTTTAACCATTTATTTGGTACAAGGTCTTACTACACAGCTTGGACTCAGTGATCTTCCTGTCTCAGCCTCCCCAGTGCTGTGATTACAGGTGTCAGCCACAACACCCAGTTTCAGTGGCTGGCATGGTGGCATGTGGTACCCAGGACTGAACCCGGGACTTGCGTTTGCCAGACAGGTGCTCAGATTGTGGAGGTGTCTCCCCAATCCCTCAAATGCTCTTTCATTTTCCTTGTTCTATATTCAGTAGTTCCTAATACTAATACCCTCAAGGATAGTGCTGTTACACTACTTTATAATTTACACACACACATACACACACACACACACGATAGTCTTAGGCTCCTCTAATACAAGGAGCCCTGCTGTATCTTTGCAAGTCTTCCCAACAGAAGGTGTTAATTCGCTTTTGTCCAAAGAATGATGTTAACATGAGCAGTCTCCATGGGGAAAAAGATCTACACATTTGTTTGAATCTTAAGAGACTTGCAGGACACAAAAGGAATCAAGGGATAACAAGTAGGGAGGTGAGACTTATGTACTAAAGTTAGCAGGTTATTGAGGACCAAACCTTACTTTAATACTAGGTATAGTACATTGGCATCCTGGTATGATATACATGAATCAACTTGTATTTCGGAGGAATATATTTTTTGTTTCAACAGTCCTTTTTAAACTTTTGTAGTGTAGGTGAAATAAGTAGAAAATAGACAATGCCAAACTTTGGATAAAGAAGTTAAATACTAAAATTAACCTCTTACTGCAAAACAGATTTACAGAAATATTTATTGGCAATAATGCATTTTTCCAGCATAATCCAAGATCTCTCGTAGGAGTCTATGTCAAGATCTGAATATTCTTTGAAATGGTTGCACAGAAGTGATTTTTGAAGGGGAAAATGGGCCTGGCAGTACTTTTTATGTGAAGAACAACTGGATACCTTGCACACAATTGGCTGTCGCTGGAATAAGGATCAGCGCTTCTCAAAGTGTGGACTACCGGAAGGATAGTAAGTTCTTGCTCTTTCTCTGCAGATTTTTTTCCCACTTGTTTCTAAGAAACCTTTATTCACAGAATCCTTCCTCTTGAGGCCTACTAGATACAATTTTATTTCCCTTGGTTCCACCACTCTAGTCTGCTCTGCTATCAGTTGCTGAATGTCTGGTTCATTGAAAAAATGCTTGAGCCCTGCACTATGCTATTTAAAATATATTGCTTTTTATGCATAAAAGTATGCTCTGTGTCTGAAAGTTTATGTAGGCATCCTCATTGTTTCAAGCTTTTTTTTTTTTTTGATGCAAGGTTTCACTATACAGTTTAGGCTGGTCGTGAACTCACTTGGTAGCCTGCGCTGGCCTTTTACCCATAGTGTTCCTCATGTATCAGCCTCCCCAGTACTGAGATAAATAAGTGCACAATATTTGTTTAAATGTCAGAACTCTCTGGTAGGAAGTTGATATTCAAAAAATTATATACAGTAGTCCTGAGACCTTTAGTTTGTCATGGATCTTACCTCCATGAAAGTACTTATCTCACTGATTAAGACAGAGGACAAGAGAAGTTATAAAAGACACCTGGGACCTCTGGATGAGAAGGAAAGATCTTGAAGGAATTTTAGTAGTTAACAAAGGCCGATCAAGGGCTGAGACTAAAAGTACTTGTAAAGGAGGCTCCAGTCTTGCAGGGCAAGTGGGGGATCACTTTTGAACCTGCCAAGTCACTCATCTAGAACAATACTAGTTTCATGTAGAAAAGATTAAAACTAGGACTGGAGTTGCAGAACAGAATTTGACTCAGCTCTGCTATTAAACAAACTTTGGGAAATCTTTAAAATTCATTATCTTTTAGTTAGAAGGAGTACAATAAGCACTTTTATTAAAGTTGGTGGATTATATAGCATAGTTAAAATGCTTAGATCAGCCCAAAATAATCACTAAACATTTGCTATTTCACAAACGGCAGATAAAAGCTTGATAATGTTTTTAAAAACACACCATGAAAAGCAGTGAAAATTAAACTTTTAGTATTTGAAAGTGAAAGTCATTTGTTGGCAAAATGTAAGTGTATGACATCAGAATTTGGCCTGGAAAACATACATACACATACTTAGGCATTACCTTTGTAGTATTTTAGTTTGGCTATATTCCAGCCTAATTAAATTTTTTTTTTTTTTAAATGTATTTAAGACGGCCTATAGTTTCACTACACAGATGGGACTCGTAGCGATCCCCGTTTTCAGCTTCCCAGGAGCTAGGATTACAGGCAAGTGTCACCACACCTAGTCTTAGTCCCTGTCTCAGCATGCCCCAGGGGATTAAACACCTGCCCTCTGCCTAAGCAGGCACTTTAGTGCCTGAGCTATCTGGCTGGCCCTTAGCCTAATTAAGTTTCTAAGGAACTAAGAGAGTACTTGGACAAAAAGGCTCAGAGAATTTGTCAGTAAAGAAGCAAAGAATTTAGGGCAATCTTCAAAATTGTCAAATGGCAGTTGCAACCAAAATCTTTTAGTTTTTAGTTTGTACTGCAATGCTGGGAGTTGAACCCAAGGTCTTTGAACTAAATAATCAGCCTTCTTTTAAAATGTCTCCCTACATTGGCTAGGTTGGGATCACATTTATAGTTCTCTTGCCTCAGCCTCCCATAGTGTTGGTACAGTTTTATAGGCCTGTACCCCCATTCTGGATTCAAATTCTATCATTTTTCCATACAGAATTCTGTTTATAACTTGGGAGTTCATAGTTTTTTAAATGTTCACACTAGAGATAATATCTGGATAAAATACTTTAAAAATATTTTTTCTGTTTTATCAAAATACTCATACCTTTTTTTCTTTTACAAGGTTAAGGGTAGGACATTAATTCAGATGGGTTTATTGAAAACTAAGCCTGGAATTTAGCACAAAGCAAGCCTGTATAAGCCTACATTTGCATTCAACAAAAACTACATAAACCACTTGCATGCATTTAACCTACATAAACCTATACACTCATCTCCAGTCTATCTTACAAACCTATCTACCTACAAAGCAAGTCTGCATAAACTTAACATTTATTACATGTAATAACCAAGTTATCGAAAACCAGATGGCATCCTTATTCTGGTATTTACTAAATATGTGGTCACAAGGCATTTAAAGCCTCTAAGCCTGTTGCTTTTCTAAGTAATAGCAGGAATGTGAGGGTAGGTGCTGCTGTTGAAGGTTCCTTTGAGAATTAGGAAAACGTAATGACGCCTTGGGCCTTGTGCATGGCATGAACACACAGTTGTTCAAAAAGCGTGTATTATTTTTAGCTTACCTGAATGGGTTATATCACCCAGTCAAAGTGATACACAATTTTTTTCATGTAACTGCTTTATGTGGATTAATATTTTTCTAGCCATTTAGCTCTTGGGTCTTTAATTATGATCAATTTGAAATTTTCAAAGTAAGGAAAAAAAAACAAAAAAATTCAGGTACCTAGGACCGCACAATTACAAAGCACTGTAGTGTCTTAAGATATTTTTACTTGTATTAATGCCTACCTCTTTCTCTGTCTCTCTCCCTCCTCCCTCTCCCTTTCCCCTCCCTCTCCCTCTCTCTCCCCTCTCCCCTCTCCTCTGTCTCCTGTCTCCTGTCTCCTCTCTTTCTCCTCTCTCCTCTCTCCTCTCTCCTCTGTCCTCTCTCTCCTTTCTCTCTCTTTAATGGGAATCAAACTCATGACCTTGTGCTTGCCAGGCAGGTGCTGTGCCAGAGCTACATCCCTAGATCATGCTCTCTTTTCAGTGTTTCCACATTAATGTAAGAATTGTGTTTAGAATAGACAGTCTTACCTCTAAATCTTCATCTTCATCAATCTTCTGTATATTTTGGTAGGCAGCAGTGTAGACCTCTAAAGCTTTGCCGTGAAATAACATTTCAATTGTGATAAATTCTGAAAATATATTCTAAAAAACAAAGATTTGAATATAGACATTTGATTTTTATGAGCTTAAGTTTATTACCCACTATAGTCAGCATTTTGTGAAATAGTGAAGTATCTGTTTTATTATAAGATCTTTTGTAATAACTAGTAAGCTAGTAAATTATTAGTTATTACTAATAACTAGTAAAATATAGAGTATCATATAGCATCAACATTCACTTCTCTTTTTATTTTAGTTCTCTTTGTACCTAGTAATTGGTAATAGCAATAAAGAAACCTGACTAATACGTTTGTTCTTGTGTACTCAAATACCACATGTATTCCAGTTATGTAAAGCTGGTGTTTCAGTAATTCAACTGCTATCAGAGAAGAGTGAACTCTGAAATGAAAAATACATAATTGACCAACAGTGATTCTTACAGTTGATTTAGGTAGATCACAGAGGGCCCTAGCATACTATGAAACAGCATTCTGCTGTGATATAGTTTTGGATTTTATGTTAAGAATTTCCAGACCCAAGGATATCTTAGAGGTAGAAGAGCTTCCGAGTAGGGCTCATATTCACTTTGTCATTAACTGTCTCATGGGAAACTAGTAACCAAGTGTAGAAACTGCTGGAGGGAAAAGAGGAAAGGTAGGAGTCCGGGACAGTCCACAGCCAACTTGCTTTTAGTGCTCAAGAAATAAAACAGCCAAGTGAGAAACTGTTGTGAATCCACTAATGTTTAAGCCTCTGTATGGCTGATTGGCAAGTGACGTATCTAAAGGAGTAAGGGGAAATAGCTTCTCAGAGTAGATGCTATTAAATAAAGGAAGTAAATTTGAAAAGAATAAAATTAAGTGTCTACTTCCTATCATGTGCAGAAGTGACCATATAAAAAATCTACATGTTTATAAAAAAGTTTTTTATTTTTTATTTTTCTGGTCTTTTTGAGACAGGGTCTTCCTATGCAGTTCAGGCTGACCTTGAGCTCACATTGTAGCCCAGGCTGGTCTCAAACTTGCAGTGATCCTCCTGCCTCAGCCTCTCAAGTGTTGGGATTATAGGTATGTGCCACCGTGCCCGGCTACAAAAAAAATTGTAAGAGTCATGCACTGTGAGAAAACATAAGCATTATTTTGGGTATAAAAATCTTTTAATGCAGCACCCTAGGCAGAAACTAAGACTAATAAAAAGACTTAGCAATGAAAACTAATTGAGTAATGAGTAGGGGAAGTAACAGCCTTTCAGAGTAGAAGCTATTTAAAATGATAAAACCATAAGCAATAAAGTGACAAAATATATTTACAACTTATCTTTAAGATTAATTTTCTTAATGTAAAGAATTGTTACAAGTTACAAAAAATATGAATTCAGTAGAAATGCTGGCTAAGGAAATAAGATACATATATGAAAAGATTTTCTGTAATAATGATGAAATAATACATTTTTTAATTATTTGGTTATTGCAGGGTCTCACTACACAGTTTGGACCTGTGATGATCCTCCTGCTTTCAACCTCCCCAACACTGGGATTACAGGGGTGCGCCACCATGCCCAGACTCTCTGGCTGGCTTAGTCTGCCTTGAGGGTGGGGCTGGAAGGGCATGTGGTGCTGAGGATCCAGTCGTGGTCCCTTGTGCTTGCCTAAGCTTGCCTAAGCAGGCACTTTAGTCCTCTGAGCTGTCTTGCTGGCCTCAGATGGGCTGTTATTAAAAATGTTGTTTGTTGGTGCTGTTCTTGTGCTCATGCAAGGTCTAGTAGGACAAAAGTCTTAAGAATGAGTATTACAATTCAAAATAGGCCACTTTTGGCAACTTACTCCATTACCCCAAGAAATAACTGGTCCAGCACAAAGGGCAGTGTTTAAGGATGGTTAGTGATAGAATGCTATCTACAACTGCAGAAACAGTTTAGATGCTTGCCAATTTAGATCGGTTATACTAATATCCGCATCACAACATGCTGTAAAGATAAGCCGAAAAGATGACTGGCTCTTTTTTAATGGAATATATCCATCTATTAAATTTTCAAGATGATATACATAGTATTGTTTTTATTTAAAATTGCCTGGGGTAATTAACAGTGCCCTTTTCGCGAAGATGCTGTAAAGAGGAAATGAGTTTAGCTACATAAAATCTCTGGAATACTACCTGAAACTTAGCACTTGAGATTTCTGTAATCATTGTTATATTTCTTATCTATGAACACAGGAAAGAGTCTAGAGAGATACAAACCAAAATGGTAACACTGTTTTAATAATGGTGATATCTGTATATTTTCTGCTATGATTTCATTCAAAAATAAAATCCAGTGATACTGTATTAGTAATGAAAAATTAAGCCAACAAAATTTAAGTTTTTTTTTTTTTGTCTTTTTGAGACAGGGTCTCATGAAGTTCAGGCTGGCCTTGAGCTCACATTTGTGGCCCAGGCTGGTCTCAAACTCTAACTGATCCTCCTGCCTCAGCCTTCCAAGTGCTGGGATTACCAAAATTTAGAAAGTTTTTTTGCTCATATCAGCTATTTGATGTACTGAGGACTACAAATAGTTATTGTAAAGAAATAGAAAATTTAAATAAACATCCCATAATCATGGTCTAGGAGAACTAGTCTTCAGATCAGTTCTCTCCAAAGTGATTTACAGAGTCAGATCCACTTCACTTATAGAAATTGACCAGCTGATTCTAAATTATTGAATTGCAATAGAACCAAAATAGATTAATCTAAAAAAGAAAACAGACTCACACAGCATAATTTAAAAACTTGCTGTATAGCAATGTTAAGTCAGTGTGCTACTGCATAAGGTAGATCAGTGAAAGAGCATATGCCATAAGTCCACAAAGAAAAACATGTCAGTTGATTTTCTATAAAGGTGATGAGACCATCCCATAGGGAAAAAATGTGCTCTTTTCCACAAATGGTTGTGACAACTGAGTAGTCTAATGAACACAAATATGAAACACAACCTTCAGTTTATGCCTCATAACATTTAAATGGATCAAAGGCTTATTATGATGAAGAAATAAAGTGTGGACTCAGATTTTGTAGTGGTTTGCATTAAAGCAGAAAAAAAAAGATCAAATTAAAACTTGAGTTTCTCATGACATCATCAAAAAAATACATACAGAGCCGGCCAAGTAGCTCATTGGATTAAAGCGCCTGCAAGCAGGTGCAGAGGCCTGGAGTTCAATCCCTGGGCCTGCCATGCTGGCCCGGCCCTGCCCCCAGGGCTCACTGAGACGGCAATTGAGACTGGGCAAGCCTATAATCCCAGCTCTTGGGAGGCTATAAACAGGCAAATCACTAGGAATCTGAACTAGTAGTGAGACCCTGAACAACCTGTAGACTCTTCCCTAAAAAATACAAAACAGAAAATAAAAAATGCAGCCAACTGAAGAATGGGAGAAAGCTACAAATCATTAATAAAGGAACTTGTACCTTATAGGGGACAGTATGTATAGATGTATGTGTATGTGTATCTTACTACTCAAGCAACTCAAATAGAGACAAAGGATTTGAATAGCCATTTCATTATTAGAAACAGACCTAAAGCATTAGGCAGTGCAAATCAGAACCACAGTGAGATACTATTTGATACCCAGGAAGTTTGGGTACAATTAAGAATTCCATTGAATAGGAAGTACTGACGATGCAGAGAAATTGGAGCCTTAATATATGGCTTTGGAACAGGTTGGCAGTTCTTCACACAATTAAGTACAGTCACATGATCCAACAATGCTAAGTATACGTGCAAGAAGGATGAAATTATTTGCCCAAATAATAAAAAATAAAAATAATAAAAAAAAACTGCTTACATCATCATTA
This sequence comes from Capromys pilorides, assembly GCA_004027915.1. Lineage (NCBI taxonomy): Eukaryota > Metazoa > Chordata > Mammalia > Rodentia > Capromyidae > Capromys > Capromys pilorides. The sequence continues at coordinate 10,327 of PVKN010034132.1, forward strand.
ACCAAGAATGTGGAAATAACTCAAATGTGTTAACTGATAACTGGATAAGATCTATCCTAGATCTAGGATATATATATCCTATCCAGATATATCTGGATAAGCCTTTAAAGCCTAAGTGAAAGAAGCTAGTTACAATTGACCATATATCATTTCCTTTCAAATGAAATGTCTGAGTCTAGTTCATAGTGACGATGATTGGTTGCATGGACCAAGAGCCACGTAAAAATTACAGTGCACAATAGATATTTGCACATACCTAAATACATCAGAAATCACAGAGTTGTACATTTTGCATTGTATCTCAGATTTTTAAAGATAAAGCTGTTTTTTTTCCTGTCTACTCTCAACCCCATGCAGCTGTCAGGTGATTTTCCTTTCTGAGGGGTGTGATGCTGTAAGGCAAGCAGCAAAGTGTGGAAGGGCTCTGTACCCCTCACAGTGCAGTCCCTCCACCTCCTATGGCAGGAACTGTACCTGAGGATTCTGCACTCACATGTTTCGTCTCATTTTTGTGCTTACTGAGTTCAGGGAGTTGATAATGCCAGTAGAAGTAGTCAACACATGTGGAACACAAAAGTGAGTCCAAAGATCGGGGGAAAGATGAATTTGTCTGGTTAAAAGTTTTACAGACTCAGAAAACAGTGGTCGAACAAGGAATTGGATTCCCACTAAGGAAGTCCTTAGAGATGGCAGTGGCATCAGGCGTACCTCTCAAATGTCCATTCTCAATTTTCAAGTTAAAGTTAATTATTTAAAAACCCTTCTTCTTCCCTAGCCCTGAGAGAGGATATTAGCTAGTGTAGGACTCTGTCCTTCCCTGGTCCTAGCTTGGTAAAAGCATTTGTCTCTAAACAGTCTCCTTAGATGCTCGTCAGGAGTTGCAGTCCACAGTTATGCAGCAGGCTGCAAAGCTGCTAAGGAAACTGGAAGGTTAATGTTATGAAATCCTTTGAAAATAACATAGGGTGTTAAAATAAAAATGCAAATTAATGTTTCATGGATTCAGAGAGGAAATTTGGCATTTGATGTACTGTGATATTTTCATAAGAACTATGGGCTAAAAGAATCAGCAATTTAAGTTTTCATAAACTTAAGATTAGAAAACATTTTTCCAATCTAACAGTAACTTAATTACCTTGATATCCTTTATTTTCTGCTTTTCAAAATTGTCAATAGTTTCCTCCAGATGACGAGTTGTTCGGGTAACATCTGTTGAAGCTATATGTAATTCAGCTTCTGCCTATAAAAGTATTCCCCAACCAAAAATATAAAAAATTGAATCAGGATCCATTTTGTTGAGTTATTGGGAAATATTAGCATTGCAGGTTTGCTTTTTGTCATAACTGTAAATTACTCAGTATTATAATTTACCACATATAATAAAGTGATCTATATGATAAATCATACAGAATCGGTAGTTTATATCTCTTTAATTACATGACTCATGAATTCAAAAGCCCTGCTTCTATAAAACCATTTTTTGTCACCTGATTATTTGTAAACCCTTTATTATGGCTTCCTTTTGTTTCATTGCCTATGCCAGCCTCATATTATCCTTTCTTCC
>PVKN010034133.1:0-11911 GCA_004027915.1 Capromys pilorides
AGCACCTTGGCTAGACCACTACACACCATTTAAGGAAACTGAAAGGATAATGAGAAGTCCTAGCCAGCTCTTTACATTTCAATACGAGGGAATAGGGTCAGGCTCAGTCAAAACGGAGACAGTTGCTCTTCTTTCAAGGAGCTGCTCAGACGATCCTCCACAACTAATGACAAAAATGGAAGGACTACAAAAGGAGAGGGAAAGAGAAGCAGTAAGTTTATCAGAATATTACCCTTAAATCATATATAAAGGACTAAGCTATGTGGTAACAGAAGGTATGAAAATAATGCTAAATGCATTTGGTACAATAAAAGACAAAAACTGTGAACTTAGGAACTAACTGATGTTTGCATTGTAATGAGAATTACAGATACAAGAAAGTCTTCCTATGTTAGGTGACTAAGTGACTAGTTGCCAGTTACAGGAGCCAGAAAACCAGAGTAAAATGCTAAGTTAGGGGGCCTCTCTATCTCTGTGTAAGAATTTGAAGGCCTGTAAATCCAGGGAAGAGTAGAAAATGAGCAATGATTTTACATGTTGGCTTTTCTATAGAATATTGTAGCTTCATTAAACTATCTGTGGATTTGTTCTAAACTCAAAAGTCAGCACTGAGAGCCTAGGAGCTCTACTTCTCACACACTCTTGCAACCTCTTGGGCTCCTCCCTTAGGACAAGCACTGATGCACAGGGTGGGCTTCAATCTGCATATACAACTCACCTGCTAAAGAAGGGCTAAAAGGCTGCTGCTTCTCCTTTTCGTTCTGGGAATAGGACTTCTGCAGTTCTGTAGATATTCTAGATGGCTGCTTATATCACATGGCATAATGCAGAAAGAAAGAACTGGTATGACTGAAGCCTTTGAATGCAAATGGATGGTAAATGAGTTCAAGAATGCATGCCTCCTCTGTATTTTCTTTGGTTTTTACATAAACTTCAAGTGTGAGAATAGTGATTAAATACAGCAAGTTCAAGTAAATATTTTACTGGTAAGGATCTCCATAGTGGTAAAATGCAACCTGTTAACCAAGTCTCAAGGAAGTGTGTGTGCACGCGCATGCGTGCGCGCGCGCGCACACACACACACACACACACACACACACACTCAACACTCCCAGGGCTATTGGGTAAACACACAGAAAATGGAATCTACAGCTAATCCTTATGCCTGTCCCCCAAAATGTCTGCTGAAAAAAGTTGCTTAGCACAAACTCTTAAAGGCATTAGACACAATTTTAATATTTTCTTAAAAAAATACAAAGGAAATGAACTCTGTCAGTTATTACAGCTCAAAGAAAGAAGGAAAAACACTGGAGTTTCAAAACAAAGGGAAAGTGCATCCTTGTTTAGGTTATCACATTCCCACACTTGCAATCCCATAAAGCAAGAACTTCGCTCTATAATGCAGGAGAGCTCAGTATGCAACAGCAGAGATGCTGGAACTAACTGTAAAGAAATTAAATGTACCAAACACAGCAGAAAAAACCACTCTTCAGCAGAATTGTGCCCTTGAAAACAGTGGTGCCGTAATCAGGTAGCTGAATTGCTAGGCTGCTGTCACTCCCATCCCATTCCCAAATAAATAGTAAGTGTACCGGAGTAGTAGTATTTGTTCAACAAAAACAGGTAGTCTTTCACCCATTCAAGACAAACTGCCATGGCTACATGAACCCTGGCATGGAATAAGACAATTGTAAAATCACAGGTACTTCTAGTTAGTCCCCAGCATATTGAACTTCTACAGTTACGCCATATTCTCTTATCCCAGTATCTTTTCAGTCTGTTCTCTCATGGTTTTTAGTGGCAAGATATACAATACTCTACTTTTGAAAGAACTTGGGGAAATAAAAATATCTTTCCAATAATATCTCTTCCTCAGTCTCCCAAGTTATACTTCAGTGGTGTTCCAGGTTCATTCACATTCCATCAAGTTCAGCTCTTGTCATGAATTCTAACCTCAGTGCTGATATACTAATCCTGTCCCTCATCAGCAAGGGATTATCACATGACTCTCCTCCTGGCACCCAAGTTATGAAGGGGTCTTTGTCCTCCTCTTTCAGAATGAAATTGTTGTGCCCTAACTACCTGTACTTTAGAAAAGATATTTGTTCTTGGAAATATATACTTGGATTTTACCAACCTTACTTGAGCTGGTCTTCCAATTCTCTAGACTGGATACTGTCCACATGTCATCCTCTGAAATATGTGAGGCACTACATACACATATTTTCCAAGCATGTAGAAAGTTAGAAACAAAAAGAGTACTCTCCAGACCAGATGGAGAAGGATCCAGTCTCTTAACACCCATTCAATGTGCACTCTCTTCTGTTACCCAACCTTCTGAGGGACTTAACCAGTGTGAAAAGGAATATATGTCAAATAAGTACAATCACCACTGCACTGGTGACTATAATCACCCCATGCACACAGTGTGAAATAAGACATTCTGGAAAGGATCCTTGATTCTCCCACAAATTGTCCCTTGAACTGGTCACTAGCTCTGGATGGTGCTCCAACAGTGGTCACTTCTCTCGGAGAACACACACACCAGCATCACAGCGCTGGGTTCCCATGGATGTCACCACTTCCCAGCTGTCAATGATAGGGTCATAACACTCAATGCTACTCAACAAGGAATTGCCATCATATCTGAGGGGAGGAAAAAAAAAAAGAAATGACTATTTTATTCCCTTACATATATGCTGTTCATTAACAATGTCACTGGAACTATCCTGCCACCCAAATTGTCTCCATCCACAAACAGAAACTCTTGCCTTAGGTGTACCATGATGTTACCTCAGTTTTTAATTCCTCACCCTGCAATTGCATAGAGTCTCCCCCGAAGCACTGTGGCTCCTACATAGCACCGTGGAGTGGTCATACTAGTAATAGTTGTCCAGGAGTCAGTACGAATATTGTACGCCTCAACAGAAGACAGGTGGGCTGTACCATCAAATCCCCCCACTACATAAATATGATCATTCAGTAGGGCTACTCCAGCACCTGGAGAAAAAGAGAATTAGGACATGAATAGTTCTAAGAATATAAATTCTAGAAACAAAATATGGTCCTTAGTGGGTAAGTTCTAGAGTAGATGAGGGATATGGAACTTGCCTAAATAGGCCCCAAAATTGGGTGTAGCACAGGTTATTCCATCTGAAAACTCTCTGCTTAAGACTTGAAATGATAAGAACTAAAAATAGCTCTCCTTTATTTTTGATGAGGCCATTTCAAGAGAAAATAAGAGTTAAAAAAAGTGGAAGGGCCGGCAAAATAGCTCAGCAGACTAAGCGCCTGCTTAGGCAAGTGCAGGGACTGGGGTTCGATCCCCGGTACCACATGGGGCGCGCTGAGCCAGCAATGGAGTCTGGGTCACTATGCATGCCTATGGTGCATGCCTGTAATCCCAGCTATTGGGGAAGCTGAAAACAGGAGGATCACTACAAGTCTGAACTGCATTGCCAAAAAAACCTGGCAATAGGGCCAGCCAGATACTTCAGTGGATTAAAGCACCTGCTTAGGCAGATGCAGGGGTCAGAGGTTGGATCTGCAGTCTGCCATGCCACCCTGCCCCTGGGGCGTACTGAGAGGGTGAATCAGACTGGGCGTGGTGGCACACGCCTGTAATCCCAGCACCTGGGAAGCTGAAAACAGGAGAATCACTACAAGTTGGACTTGTGTAGTGAGACCCTGGAGACCCTGCACTAAATACAGAAGAAAAAAAAAGTGGCAATGAAAGTGAAAGTAAGGGAAAGAGCTGTAATTCCAGTTTCGGTGTCACTTGTATCCAGAGGAAGTAAAATGGAAGAGCACAGGACTTGACATTACAAATGGTTTACTTCAAGAAGCTCTTAGTGAAGAAGAACATCTACTCTCCTATCTGCAATTCATTAGAAACTTTATTTAACAGACTTTTAAGATGTAGCACATGCACGAAAGTGTATTAGGTACTCTAGAATGCAGGAAGGTAACACAGAAATTAAAAAATGAGTAACATAAGACTTTTACCCTGAAATGTGTAATATAGTTGAAGTTTAAGCTATTTTTATCCTACTAATTAGGGAAAACATAGGAGAAGAGGAGACTGGAATCCTACTCATGTTTACAATGAGTCTCTGGTTTATTCTGTTCTATGGCTTATACCCACACTGTATGTGGAAAAGACGACAGCACTGTGGTCTACTGTCCCCTCCCTCACATCTGACTGATCTTACCAGAACGCTTGGTAGCCATTGGTGTAACATTAGTCCAATGTCCTGTGTGCGGATCATATTTCTCCACTGAATTTAAGATATTCAAGCCATCATATCCTCCTGGAAGACAAAGTAGAGATCATTCCAGAAAGAAAGGTGCATCATTAGGCCCATTCCTAGCTTGTCTTTTCCAAGTGCTCTAATTCTACTACTAGTTTTCCCAAAGTTCTAATAACTCAAAGAAAATCTTTACTTTTCACTTAGAATAGTAAGATAATTCTAGGAAATGGTATGTTAAGAAAAACTAGTTTTTGTTGAAGTCTATATGAACTTAATTCTGGTAATAAGAGATCCCACCCAGAGTCTGCTAACCACTGAGTTCTCTCCATCTGTATCCCAGCCTCATACCTAGACAGTAGATCACTCCACTGGCGACTACCAGCCCAGCACCCTCTCGGGCCGTCTGCATATCCCCCAGCATACTCCACTGGTCAATGTTTGGGTCGTATCGCTCCATACTGGTGTGGCGCCTGCTCCCATCAAAGCCTCCAGAGACGTAGATCATATCTGCTCAGAAGGAACGAATCACAGAGCATTAAAGAGCCAGCTTGGGCTACAAAGGTGAGCTCAAGGCCAGCCTGAACTGTACAGTGAGACCCTGTCTCAAAAACAAAAACAAAAAAAAAAAGAAAGAAGAAGAAATTTATAAGAACTCTTTTCTCCACAAGTTCCCCATAGGTTCTTCAGATGTCTGGGAGAAAAAATAAAAAAAAGAAAAAACAAAAGATAGTTGCCCAGGTTGGGCTCAAATTTGTGATCCTCTTATCTCAGTCTCCCAAGTTGTAGAGATTATAGGCATTTGCCATTCACTATAACTGAAAAAGAATTTTTTAATGGAGTAAGTCTATTAAGTCTCACAGATAAGACAGCACTGTAGTAAGGACATTGAAAAAGAATGGCGTAAGATGAAATTGTTTCAAGTGTTCTAAGACTGTGAGAATTTGTAAATATAGCCAGTTCAAATCAAGCACACTAAAAACTGAATTACCAACTTTGTACTCAGTTTTGAAATGTCCATAAATAGCAAACTTTTTTTAACATGCTATTTCCAAAAGCTTACTTTTCAACTATACTGATTTCTCCTGTATATTCCATGCTCTTGCCATACGCAAGCACACTGATCCAGCCAAAATAAGATGAAACACTATTCCTACCTCCTAGGGTGGTAGCCCCAGCAAGGCCACGTCGGACATTCATTGGAGCCACAGAATACCAGACCCCATCCTCATCTGCTGTGTAATCCAGGCATTCCACTGAACTGAGGCGGGAACGGCCATCATAACCACCAATTACATATATCCGGTCATGTAGGGACACTGAGGCCACATAACGTCTCTTGCGAGTGATGCTCTATGGGTTTGGGAAGGATGACATATATAGCATTTCAGCCAGACAACTTCAGGCCTTACCTTGTGTTATCCTTGCAGTCCCCTGCCCCCCTATTTTTTGAGATGGGGTCACTATACAGTTCGAGCTGACCTTAAACTCAATATATATATATATAGCCCAGGCTGCCCCAGGCCCAGGCAATCTTGCTGCATCAGCTTCCTGAGAGCTAGCATCACAGGCATGTGCCATTGTGCCTGACTCCAGTCATTTTTATGCTATTTTACCAGTCTCCACGAACCTTCTTGTTGGGAGCTGCAGGAAGCCAGAAATTTGATCAAGTGTGTGTAGGTGGGACCGGTCCTCCCTGCCTGGAGCAGGAAGCTACCCTGGTGCTGAGAAAAACATCCTGTTGAGAAAAATGTCCTGTCTGGTTCAGGTCAGCTACTGGTCTCTGGGTAGCCTTGTGTCATGTGATGCAAACTTTGTGGAAGTATAAATAAAAGATCGTTTTTGTGTTGAGTTAGTCTTGCCCATCAGGCAGACTGGTGACCACCTAGCCCAGTTTTTCATCTTCTTGTCTATCTTTCTCATTCCTACCACCATGTCTTGGGGGTGAACTGTTCACAGTAAGACCAATGGATCCCTACACCTTCTCAAAGAGCAGTTTATCCTCAAGTATCCTGCAGCTGACTGCCTTCTACATCAAATGCTTGCCATGGTCCTCTGACAGATGCAAGCCCTCTGCACATGTGCTTCATTTCAAGGTATCTGACAGATTTTGTGGCTTTCTATGACCAGCATCTGACTCCCTTCCTTTTTATAAAATACTGAGCTAAGAGACTAATACTATTTCAGTCTCTGAAATCATTATTTGCAGAGTACTGAAATAAAGATATAGGGGCCAGTGACATGGCTCAGTAGTCTAAAACACCTGCTTAGGCAAGCTTAGGCAGCTGCAGGGGCTGTGGTTCAATCCCAGGCACCACGTGCTGCACCAGCCCCACCCCCAGGGCAGGCTGAGCCATCCATAAAAGAAAGAAAGAAAGAAAGAAAGAAAGAAAGAAAGAAAGAAAGAAAGAAAGAAAGAAAAGAAAGATGTAATGAACACTTAGGAGGCTGAGGCAGGAGGATTGTTGAGAGTTCGAGAGTAGCCTAGGCTACAAAGTAAGCTCAAGGCCAGCCTAAACTACATATCAAGACCCTATCTCAAAAAGATAGAAAAAAAAAAGGAGATAAAAATTTCTCAGTTCAACTGAATACTCATTCAATTTAATATAGTCTAAACCTGAGTTAAAGCTCACCAGTGAAGCAGGCTGGGTCCCTATTAGGGGAAGTCAACTGACCTGAGTTTGACACACAGAACATTTCTGAAGCCAAATCTTTTAATCTGAACCAAGACTGTTTTATTTCGTACATATTCTGTGTACAACAGTTTTGTAAGGAATCTTGTACTATTACCAGGCTTTTCTACTCTTAGCGCTGCATTAGTTCATCAATAGTCAAGAAAGGTCATTTAGGTTTTCTGTCCATGGATTCCACCATCACTTACTGGCAAAAAACTCCACTCTTGAGTCTTGGGGTCATATTTCTCAACCACGTCAATGGGAGATTGCTGGCTTCCAAAGCCCCCAACCACCAGAAGCACTTCATTGGCTCCTAAAGACAAAGGCAGAAAAAGATGTTACCTTAGGATCCCTGGCTATGTAACTACTCACAGGGAAGCATAACACTGGAACAGTTCTAGGGTAGACTGTTTTCCATGCCCTGGAGAAGTAGTCAGAAATAGCAGACTCATCACATGGCTGCCTAGCAGGAACATGAATCTTAACGACCTGAAACTCTGAAATGTAACTTCCTGGACAACATTAAAATTCCAGAAGGCAAACATGAACATACTACTATACACCTCAGGTTAGCTAGAAGATGAAATCAACTCAGGTCCTAAGGCCAGAAGTATTCTTTGCTTTTTTCAATCTGGAAATCTCAAATTAGGAGGTTTGGTCTCGCCTGCTTTTTTGTAATGGGAAACAAAATTCCTCTAACCTTTTCATCAAAAAGTTTGGACTAAGACTTAGGAACAAGTTATACATTTTAAAAATCCCTTTTCTATGGCTATGTATCACACCCCCTGCCAACTCATTACAACTGCCAGATAAGAAAGACAAGGCTTTATTTTTAATTTTTTTTTTTTGTCTTTTTGAGACAGGGTCTTGCTATGCACTTCAGGCTGGCCTTGAGCTGAGTTTTTGAAGCCCAGGCTGGTCTTGAACTCACACCGATCCTCTGCCTCAGCATGCCAAGTGCTGGTATTACAGGTGTGCACCACCACAGCCTGGCGAAAGATAAGGGTAAAAAAATAGACTTTTTTTGTTTTGAGGGGCTAGGGTTCGAACTCACGACCTTGCACTTGCCAGGCAGGCACTTGTGCCACAGAGCTATCTCCCCAGTCCCCCCGACTCAAAATACTTTTTTTCTGGTTTCCTAAAGAAGTCATCCTGATCATCTTTATATTTTCATCTTTCCTCTAAGGCTTTATGATAAACTATTCTTTCAAAGAGCAAAATCACAAGAAATTCTCTGTGCATTCTGTTCTGTTAAACTCACGAAAAGGAGTCTTGCAAAGCTCTGGATAGTTCCATCACTAGGAAAGCATTTAGGAGATTAGGTAATATCATAAGCTACCTGTACTTAAAAAGGCAAATGTAGCTCCTGGCAAATTTTTTTTTAAAATGTATTTAGTACAGGGTCTTACTACACAGATCAGACTCATAGCAATCTTCCTGTTTTCAGTCTCCCAAACTCTGGGATTATAGGCATGTGCCACCACGCCAATCTCAATCGCCATCTCAGCGTGCCCTGGGGGGGGGGGCAGCGCGACATGCTGAGGATTGAACCCTGGTCCCCGCATCTACCAAAGCAGGCACTTCAAGCCGCTAAGCTATCTGGGTGACCTTGCAAATGTAGCACCTTGAAGCTGACTAGAAACCTCAATGAACCCCTAGTGAGGCAATGAATCTCACAATCATCAATGACTGTTATGAACAACACAGGGAAAGCTAATATAGTATAATCACACACTGTATTTTCTGATGTAACACATAGAAAGGGCAACACTGTCACCTATATAGTATTGTTTCTAAAATAACTGGACATCGGTGTGGTGGCACATGTCTATAATCCCAAGAACCTAAGAGGCTGAAGCAGGATGATCACACATTTGAGGGCAGTATGTACCACACAGGGAGTTCAAAGACAGCCTAGGCTAATAGCAAGACTCTGTTGTAAGGATAACTGCATAAAACTAAAACTAAAGGGTTAAGGATATAGTTCAGGATCACAATACTTGCCTAGCACATACAAGGTCTTGGGTTCAATCCTACACACCTACACACACACACACACACACTCACACACACACAGAACCTGAATCTTACCAAGTTTCTATTCTAATCACCAGTCTCTAGGAAACACAGCAGACAGAAAAACATGCTACATGATAATGTAAAGACATAATCAGCAAAATCCAGATTATGGAAAATTCTGTATGTCAAACACCCTGGTTTCTTTAACAAATAAGATTTGTCAGAAACAGAAAACCAAAACACAATGGGTAATCAATGTGATGTGTAGGTTTTGGATCTTGATTCAAATAACAAATATTTGCAGGAAGAAATTCCATAGTACAGAGATTCACCAAAAAGACAGGAGTGGGACTGGAGCAGTGGAGTGCTTGCCCAGCGTGTGCATAATTTGGTCCCCACACAACAAAAAGACACTACATAAGAGTTAAAAACTGTTCTACTTAAAACATTTCAGTGAGCAGCTTAATTGTTAAAATTCAGTGCATAAGTCTAAGTTAAGAGTAAGACAAAATAAATACTTCTGCACATTATAGCCAGGCTTTTGGGAGAGTGAAGTAGGCAGAACTGGAAATGAGAAGTGAAGAAATATTTTGAGTACTTATTCTGGGTCAGCTACAGTGTTAGGCCTCTTATCTCCATTATCTCATTTAACCCTCCTCACTCCCCATAACTCAGTGAATAAGAAACTAACTCTCATTTTAGAGGAAGAAACACAGACTCAAATAGACTGACATGTTCAAACAGTTACTGGTGGGCTGGGCTTTGAACTCCTATCTATCGTACATGTCAAGAATTGTCTGAACCTTCAGATACGTTACTCCGTTTGCTCTAGGTAACAACTTTAGAGGTAGGTGCTGTGTGATTATCACTTTATAGATATGGTAACTGAAGCACAGAGGTGAAGGCTCTTGCCCAAGCCGATGTACCAAGGGCATGGAGAACTGGGGTCTGCACCTCAGTTCTGGCTCCAGAGGCCAGGCTTGCAACAACTTCACGTCACTGCCAAACCACTTGCATTTTCTACTATACTGGGCTCCTTTTCCTCCCTCTTTTCATTTCATTTATTCAGTACTGGGGATTGAGCATATGACCTTGCACTTGGCAGGCAGGCACTTAATGCCACTGGGCTATCTCCTTGGTCCTTATTTTATTGCCTTTTTTGAGACAGGGACTCAGTCTAACCTTCAGCTCACTTTGTAGCCCAGAGTGGTCTTGAACTTGCAACAATCCTTCCTCCAAAGTGCTGGGATTACAGGCATGTGCCACCATGCCTGGCTCCCTCTTTTCATTTCAGAATGGAAAAGAACACATAGGGGGAAGAGAAGTGGGTGGGAGCATACGGCTTACACACAATATTAAAAATCTGTCATTCACAGACCCTAAAAATTCTGAAATAAAGTTGTATTATACAAACCTTTATATTGTATATAAATATTTTTGTATATAGTTTATAAAATACTTTTTTTTTTTTTTAACTTCATTTATGTTATGGCCGGCTGAGCCTACCCTAGGGGTGGGGCTGACGCACTATGTGGTGCTGGGGATTGAACCATGGTTCCTGCAGCTGCCTAAGCTTGCCTAAACAGGCACTTTAGACCGCTGAGCTATCTCGCTGGCCCACAAAATGCTTTTGTACTTGATCTTAATCACAAAATAGTTATGTGAAATAAAAAGCATAGAATGGTTACTTGTCTGAGATGAGACAACAAAAGACAAAAAGCAGCCAGCCACACTAACACACATCTATAATCCAAGCTATGCAAGGAGGCTGAGACAGGAGACAGGAGACAGGTTTGAGGCTAGCTTAGGCAAGACCTTGTCTCAAAATAAAAACTGCTTGAGATGGAACTCAGTGACAGTATGTCCTCAATTCTGAAGCCCAGTATCTCAAAAAGGAAAAAAAAGAAGAAAGCTTAAAAGCAGATCTGAAATGAGGTCTTTGTACTTCTTATAGAATGTTCTTTTCCACTATATTATGGCAGGTGTAAGAAGTAAAACTATCCCTTCTTCTGCTAGGATGCTGGTTTACCTAGACGAGCCCTTGTCCGTGGGCCCTGCATCTGACTCCGAAGTTCAGGTCTCAGATGAAACTTCTTTGCTTCATCAACTAGATCCCTGCACTGTAAGCTACAGCGGATGAAGGGCTGAAAGAAACAGAGAGTTCAGTGAGCCAAATGGGTCATTTTCTAAAAGAGTAAAGTGACACACAGAATTAATTTAACATAAAAAGTTAGGCTCTGAAGACCTGTGATTCTAGGAGGACAACTGGTAATAACTATGCTGTGGATTTCTAGAAGTGATATTTATTTATTTTAAGCTTCACTTCACGTGCATGGTTTTTGTTTCACATGTATGTATGTATGTATGTATGTATGTATGTTATGGCTGGCTCAGCCTGCCGTGGGGGTGGGGCTGGTGCAGCACGTGGCACCAGGGATCGAATGGCAGTCCTGTGGTTGCCTAAGCAGGTGCACTGGACCACTGAGCTATCTCACCAGCCCCTAGAAGTGAATTTTTTTAAAAAAAAATCTTCTATTTATTTGGTACAGGGTCTTACTATGCAGTTCAGACTCAGAGTGATCCTCCTGTCTCAGCTTCTCCAGCAATGGGATTACAAGCATGCATGGTTTCAAGGTCAACAGGGCACATGGTACCAGGGATCAAACCCAGATCCTTGTGCTCTGCTGAGTTATCTACTCCGCCCTCTAGAAGTGATTTTTAATTTTGTTTTTAATTGAGGTACTGGGGATTGAACTTAGGACCTTTGCATGAGGCTACATTCTCAGCCTCCCCTTTTGCTAGATATAGTCTCAGTTGCTAATTTCCCCAAGCTGGGATCAAACTTGCAATCCTCCTGCCTTAGTCTCCCAGAGAGCTAGGATTAAATGTATCTGCCACCATACTCAATGTTATTATTTTTATTTTTTCCTTTTTTTTTTTTTGATGGGAGTTATGTTTGTTCTATTGAGG
>PVKN010034134.1:0-11902 GCA_004027915.1 Capromys pilorides
ATAGTGTGAATAGATTCAAGGAAAATTAAGCATTGTCCTCATGGAATTTGAATAACTGATATCAATCTTCAGATGAGATAAAATGGTTTGCACCAATTACGGCTTCCTCCGAAAACAGCATTAGTGCCAACAGGAAAAGGAGGCTCACAGAGGAGCTGTTGCCATGCACTCAGCTCTATAAATGAGAACACTGTTCTAGAGAGGTTATGCTATTGGTACATTTGGCTTGAATTAAATGACCTATTGTTTAAAAGGTGTTTTCTATTATTGGAATTGAAGGCTTCCAGGGGATTCTGTGAAGTGCAATCATAGAAGTTCGCAGTTAGACGAATTGGATGAGCTCTTAATGTAACCAAGAGATTGGAGACTTTAAGATTTTACTTAAGACCACATGGGCAATGTGAGAGCTGAGAAATAAAATCTAGGAAAGAGTAGAGGTCACTGAAATATGGTGAGTAAAATGGTCGGGCAACCTCATCTGTTCCATTATGAGCAAATACACAGTGGAATTATGGCCTGTCGATCAGTGAGAAAGGTACATAAAAAGAGTTGGCTTTTCTTGTTAAGAGAAACTGTTTTAGTTGGTCCCATATGCCCACAGAACAGTCTCATCCATAGAACTTATACTGTTTCCAAGTCTTTCCAAATTGTTTACTTAGATATTTTTCTGCACAAAGAAATATCTTTATAAGAAGAATGTCTAATTCAAGGGAGTTTTTCCAAAGGTGCAATTCATTAAACTTTACTTCACTACTCAGAAGTGAGGTACCTCTTTTTTTCTTTTTTCTTTTTTATTAATTTTAAAGAGAAAGAAATATCAATGAGGCCGTTTTAAAACAAGTTAGTAGGACAGTTACAATAATTAATACATTGCATATTGTTGTCTTCATAGTAGATATTTAGAGTACAAGATGTAGACATGTTCTCTTGTCTAAACACTATTTGTATAAATCTTTATTCTCATTGAACTAAGAGAAGGTAGCTGCATATCTATCCTAACTATTTTGTATATGCATATATATATGTATTTTTTCACTCCAAAGTGGTCCTTCATTTATATCCTCCATTTTTCTTTTGTTTTGTCAGAGGTTAGTGTTCCATCGCTGTTAGAGAAGCTTTATTTGGAGAAGTCTTTAAAGGACCTTTTCATACTTGATGCCAGTTCAAATATTGTGTAAATAGCTATCTCCTTAGTGTTAGTTCTTGGTGCACAGGGCCTCCTGGCCTGACCTCAGCAGGAAGTCATCCCACTGGGCACTGACAGGGCCCTGAGGCTGGGTCATACCCCATTGTGTCCCCAATGCCTGTCACTCCTTGGAGTTCGGAGGCTTTAGGATTTTGGAGTCTTCTTTTTAAGTGCATGAGAACTTGAGAGAGGACACACCTAAAATTTTTAGCCTTTGACATCCTAGCTAAAGATAAAACCTACACAGGAAAAAAAGAAGATGAGAGGGAAGCAATGAGGGCAGATGGGTGAGAGCCCCAGCTTTCTTGTTCAGACTTGATCTGTCCATCACTCTGGAAAGGGATAGCTGCATTTGCTCTCTCTTCTGGCACCTCCCAAATTTAAGTGTAAAATGTGTTTTGGGAAAAACATCAAGAAATGTGTACAAATACAGTTTGTGTTATTGCTAAAGTTTCCTTTAGGACTAAAACGATGTGTGTGTGTGTGTGTGTGTGTGTGTGTGTGTGTGTGCGCGCGCATTTTCATTTTCACCCATTCCTTTCTAGGGACGATGGGCACAACAGTGACAAGGGAGAAGGCAGCTTATGAATTATTTCTGCTTGCCACTGGCCTTCACCTGTTATTACTTCTGGTCTGTCAGGTTGACAAGTGCTTTTCTGTCCCTAAACAGCACATGTTTCAAAGACCTTTCAAGAGAACTGTTCCGCACTTTTCCATTCTGTTCTAGAGAAACTTGATAGAAATAAAAAAAAGGAAAGAAAGGTGGGCAGAGTAAGTTCCCTGACAGGCCTCCGTGAGCTCCAGGCCTGCGCTCCTAGACCTCCCCTCGCTGTTTGATCTGCAATGTCTGAATGATAGCTGTGTGGGAGGTGAACAATTTATGCCTCAAGGACGGCGAGATGAAGATGTGCTTGACTTCAGCTGAAACTAGTCAATTAAGAACTTGAGGCAGTGGCAATTTCTGCTACCCAGAAGACATATTAACCTTTGCTTTTAAGAAACCAAGGCTCTACAGTTTCAGGTAATTGTGTCTGAGGTAATTCGCAGCTAGTTTGGGGCCCGGTGGTTCTTTCACTGATAGTAGGCCATATTTTAACTCATCCCCAGATGTACAAGATCTATTCACCGACTCAGTGAGTCACTAATTGCCTTTAAAGTTTCATTAGAAGTGGAGACATTACTAAAGAGCTCAAATTAGTCAAACTCTGACCCAAGTTCAAGGAGACATCTGAGACAGGAATTGACAAAGTAACCAAGAAATGTGAAGAGAAAAGAACAGAAGGGCTCATTTTCCTATGCACCCTCCACACTCTAGTCTACTAAATGTTGAATGATGTGAAGGAGCTGTTGGAATGGAAGCTCCCTGGCCAGTGTAGCCTGTGGTGGAGGGGATAGATATGAAGCCACTGGTGCTAGTTCACGTAAGCCTCACCTTTGTCCCGTTTCCCCTTCTTTCCAGTCTTTACCTCCTCTGCGTCACTCTCTGCTAACATCCCTTCCATGTAAATAGCGCATCTGCTCAAGACAGAGACTATTTTGAAGGACACAGGTAATTCAAAAGCTATTTCTGTTCAGATATTGCTTACCTAATTTAAATAGCTCAGCAATGATGAAATCCTAGTGTGGCAGACTCTAAAAGAGTTTGGCCCAACTTATTAAGTTATTATGATGCACATTACAGGCTCATTTGCTGTAATTAATTAGCAGAGAGAGGATAGAGCTTCAGCCTTAATTGCTTCTATCTAACAAATATTTTCAAGGAGAGTTCATTTATGAAGAAGAGCACAAGTGGGATGAGTGCGTGTATTAAAAGCCTCTCTTATTTTCTCTCTTCTATTTACATTGTTTTTAAGGTATTATTTAGAAAACAGTTTCAGAATTCTAACTAGAAACATACATTGTGTTAAACCAACTTTTCTCAAAGTAATATGCTTGTCTACAGTGTGTGTGCTTCTCCCAGTGCTTGCTGGTATGTAGAATATTATGTCTTAACTTTTTCAAGTCCTTGGAATCTTTTGAGGGTAGATTTGGGAGGAATTCTGGCATCCAATTCTTTCCCTTTTTTTTTAGGCAAATCACTGTATAGGACCAAACAATAAATATAAAATTTCAGAGTCAAGATAGCAATATTAAAAAAAAAAATCATAGTTAAGTTACTATCTATCCCCTGAACTGGCATTATTATTTTATGAACATCCATATTTATATGTGGACATGAAAAAAGCAAACATTCTATAAAATGATCTAGCTGTTGGGGCTAGGGAAATAGCTCAGTGGAAGAACACTTGCCTGGCCTATAGGAGACCCTGGATTCTATCTCTAGCAGCACAGAAATAATAAAATAAAAAAATTTAGATCTTAATGGCTTTCAAGGTGGCTTTATAATATATCATTTCATTTGGTCTTCCAAATACCCAAGTGGGTCGGTTGAAATGTTATTACGCTCCATTTAGGAACAAAGGAACTGAGATTGAAAGATATTAAGGCACTTGTCCTGGAGTTCACCACTGTCATCAGCGCAAATCAGAAATGAGCCTGCTTACCCCCCATGGTCACTGGCATGTACCCCTTTCTATGAAATGCCACAGAGAGTCACACATTGACCTCCATAGGTTTAGCCAATGTCAGGCTTCTATTTTTCTGCTTCAGGCATTTCTGCTTGGGTTTCGCAGCCCAGGGCTATGAATGCAGCTAATGCTGCACTTCCCTCTTCTCTCCCTCATTCCACTTATGCATCCTCAGGAGGCCCCACTCTTCTGCACTTCCTGGTAGCATTTTCACAAAAGTCTCCATATTTTTGCTATGTAAGTATAGCAAATATTGTTGTTTTGTGCTTTAAAACTTTTACATGTGGGAAACCATAGATAGCATTTTGAAACTCTAGTTTGGTCTTACTTCTTCAGCAGTATTTTTCTGAGATTTATCTTTTGGATCTAGTTCATCCAACAGCCAGGTAATGTTCCATTAAATAAATAGACTAAAATTTATTTTTAAATAATAGGGCAAAGCACATCTTTGTGCAGTTGTCCTTGGCCCAAGGTATATGACTTTTTCTAGGCCTGAGAGAAAAATCTAGAATTATAGCTAATATGCTGGGCACTTTTTCAATTTTTGAAGATAAGGTACTTCTCAGACCAATATCTACAAGGAAAAAATATCACCTGGAAAGCACATTGATTTAGTGTGGGCACTCCAAGATTTGGGTAACCCACAGCCAGATGTCATCTGCCTGTTAGAGGGCCAGGGGTGGTATGCTCAGTCATGCTAGATTTTCTATACAAAGAAATGTGGAGGAAGAAGTCCAGTAAGAAGAAAACTGAATTTAGGAAATGCAATCAAACATGTGAAATATTTTAAGGTGTGTTTTGTTCAAAAAATTTTCAGGAGATGCAAAAGCTGTTAACAATCCCACACTAGAATTCTCTATAACATCTGCATGGAACAGAGAGGAATAGAGTCATAAGGAGATGTGGGTGAGTTCCAAAAATAATGCCTCAATATATCCAAGGCACTATAATTAAGAAAGGATTCTGTCTTCCACTAGAAGTGTTAGGAGTCTCCACATCAGAAAATCTCAGCATATTTCAATATTTGTGGTCTTGAAAATAAAAGCAAGGATTCCTTTTCACAGATGCAGGAAAGTGATTTACAACATCAGTCAGCTGCTGGTGAGTGAAGTCTCGGTGTTCAGGTAATGTCATCAGAAATCAACTGCCCCCTTCTCCCAAAGCAGGTGACCTTAGGGTGGACAGTGCTACCACCACCGTCAGTGGAAGACGGCGACTCTCAGCTTTGAATGAACACAGAGCAGGTTTTGCTTTTGTGTCAAGGTTGTACTCTCTAGAAACAGATTTTGAGAATCAGTGGCAATTTTTGAGTCATGCACCCCAGAAATCATCAGCAACGATGGGAGTAAAGAAGGGAGGAATCTGAGCAAGAATGTGAGTGCGGACACGGCCTTGCCTCAGCCTCCTCTGGGGGAGAGGTTTGCCTTATGAGTCACACACTGTTAGGGTGTTTGACCTGGAGCCACGAGCTGCAAGCTGGCCTTTTGTAGCTCTTTGTTCAGTGCTGTGTGTGTGTGTGTATGTGTGTGTGTGTGTGTGTGTGTGTGGTGGTGGTGGTGAGGGGGCCAGGGTTTCCAGGCATGAGATGATACCTGCCAACCAAGAGCAATCCTGAGAAAATTCTTTGGGAGCCATTTGAAATGATCTTCCCAGAAGCTAAAAAAATAGTGTGTTAGACTATGGGACTGGGGCAACTGCAGAACGTACTAGATTCTTCCATACCGAATCCTAGAGTGAAACGGAATTTTAAAGTTCTGAATCACAGTTGTATTTTACAACTTAAAATGATTTTAGGATTTTTAAAAAATATATTAGGTATGTTCATAAAAAGCACTGAGATTGCCTGCACTTTAATACGGAGGCAAAGGAAGATGTCTCTTGGCTAAAAAGGGTAGCGGAGCATAGAAAACAAACACAAAACAAGTTTATATGGTTATGTCTCATGAGTCTTGAATGTTCAGTATATCTCCTGTGTATAAATAACAAACATCATGCACATATGTGTACATATTTCATATGTTGTACACATATATACATGCATATGCATATATGCATATTTCATGTGCTACCTCATACCCTGATATTCTCCTAATGACCTGGTAAGTAGCCACTGTTAACTCATTATTGTATAGTACTTAAATTACACAACTACAATTCCTATAAGAAAATTAAAAATGAGACTCATAACTCCTTGTTAGCATTATGCTTTTCTGAATTAGAGAAAGTTGAAGAGAGGGCATTACTTTCTTGCCAAAGATCTGGAAACACTTTGTCCCTGGAGTGGCCCTTTAGCCCAGCAAGTCTCCATAGGAATGGAAGAAATCACACACTCGATTCCAGGAGCCTACGTTTGCCAGTTCCCCTAGCTTTACTTTGGACTTTCACCACTTCGCCGAGGGTCAGTCCAAGACTGAGACCCACTGCAGTGCTGTGCATTGCTAAGCGTCACCTTAGAGTTTGTGTCCTCTTGTGTGGTAGCCAGGTGAGGATCAGAAGATGAGACATTCACATCCCTCGCACCTCACATTTTGTGCCAAGCCAGGGCTTCACTGCAAGAAGTCCCTCTGCCAATTTTCCTTTATTAAAAAGATATTCTTTTCCATGCCCAAGAATAACATTATGGAAAAGGATAACCATTTAGCTGTGTTTGACCACAGACCTAAGGAATTCAACAGGATCCCACAGAATTCCAAACTTATTTTTTAATTCACATGCTGAAAATGAAAAGCACATCAATGGTCATGGTGTGAACAGAAAGGGCTACATTCTTTTGAAAGCTTTACACCGTCGCCAGAGACTCAAGTATCAATATTACGATCATCCCTGTGTACCACAGCTACACATGGTAAACATGCGTTACATTTTGAGTAATAAATTATGCTTCTTCGCAAGTGAAACCCCAGTGGACTAGTAATGACTTGGCGTTTCATTTTGCTGTGTGGAAAGACTCTTAGCACGTGGCCTCACAGCCAGCATTTGGGGGTTGCATCCAGACCAGTGGTCCTGGGTGCACGCAGCACCCACTGCTAGGGTGCAGACAGCCCTGGGGCACCCAGCGCCTCCAGGAGCACACTGCTGCATTGTTCTAAAGCACATCCTCAGTGCCAGACAACAGGCAAACTCTAATGGAGTTCCAGGTAGAGGCATGTTTATTTGTTTTCTGTGGTTCAGAAGCCATTTCCGTTTGCCTGAATAAGACACTGTCTGAGGCAGTTTCCTTTCTCTTTGCAGGACTCCTTAGGATGGGTAAATTATTACGGTCATCAGGGCTACCAGTACCCTAATGAATGAGAGGCGATCTCATGATATGAAAGGCAATAAATGAATAGCGAAAAAGCTTTTATTATTAAATATTTTAAAAAATTTATTTATTTGGTACAGGATCTTGCTATGCAGCTCTGACTCTCAGTGATCTTCCCGTCTCAGCCTCCCCAGTGCTGCAATTACAGGTGTTTGCCACTACACCTGGTTGTGGTGCACAGGCATGGCACACCTGGCATGCTGCACCAGGGGCTGAACTTGGGTCCTTGAATATCCCAGGCATGTGCTTAGACTGCTAAGCTATCTCCCTGGCTCAGATTTTAAAAACTAGCATAAAATCTATTTTGTGGCATTCAAGGCTGAGGGTTTTTTCCTTTGTGTCACTGTTTGTTTGCTTCTGTTTTCCCCTTGCCACTTGTCACCTCTTGCTCTACTCTTTGATTTTGATTTGAATTGGACATTGTCATGATGAGTCATGACAATGACTAATTTCATCTTAGGATTAAGTTCTGCCTTTCTGCCCACATCCGTGCTTAGAGAGGTCACGAGTGAGAGAGGATGGAGCAGAGCTCAGGAGCACATCAGAATGGAGCTGCTGAAAAAGCCCTGTGTTCGTAGGCGAGTCTCCTGTACAGAGACGCTGCATCCAGGCTGACCCTCATGTTGGGCAGCCTGGATGCTGGCCCTTGTGCTCACAGCACGTGACTTAGGACAAGATTCCTTACTACCCTGAACCACTCCTATAAAATAGGGAAGCTAGGTGCCAGCTCTTGCCGCTTACCTCGAAGAGTTACTAAGTGTCAAATGAGATAATACATGTAAAACTGTTGCATGAGGTGTGGAACACTTGTGTAAAATGTCAGTAGGGTAGAACATGTGTTAAAGCTAAAGATTGGATTGTTGTCCTTAACTTTACCCCATCTTCTTGATTCCAGCTGTCACTACCTCCTGCTAGCTCAGTTCCTGCTCTTATTTTATCTGGTCTCTAGTCTTATCCTTCAACATCCCTTCTGTCTGTTCTGTACACTGAAGGCAGTTGAGCTTGCTAAATTGCTTTTATTTTACAGGGAAACATCTTCATAAGTCTAATGAGCCACTGATTCTCCTATTGCATTTTAAAATACTAAAAAAACTACTTGCCAATCATAAAGAGTTATGATGTTAACGTAAACCAGATGTTGCTTTAGACCTCTATTTCTCTGGAGAGTATGGAGCTCTCAAGATAAATGGATTCTACTTCCTAGTTCTACAATTTATCATTGGTCAAAATAAATGGTGCAGTTTTTGAAGCATGCTTCCTCATGATCTGCACTTTTGTTACTGTTGTTGCAAATGACAGAAAGCTTAAAATAACCTAAATAAAAATTAAATATGCTTGCTTATTTCACTGAAAAATTCAGAAGATATGATGGTTTCAGGTAAGACTAGATTTACACTCAATTATTATCAGCTTTTTTTTTCCCTCCAGAACTGTGCTCTGCTTTCCTCTGTGTTGTTTTCACACTTAACCTCTCCATGTGCTAGACATGCTGATAAAAACAGCCCGAAAGAACTGAGATTAATTGTCAGCTAATTACTACTCCAGTAGTAAAAAGAAAAATGCAAATAGTTTCAACAAGTTAGATCATGTCTCTTTTACATTTTGGTTCTGGTGATAAACAATTCAGGACTTCATCTTTGGTCCTACAAAGTCTTTGGCTATTGATCCTTACAGTTTGATGCAATAATATCTCTGAAGTGAGGACATTATTTGTGGTCCATTTGGAGCTCTGGCTATGACAATCTTGTTCCAAACAGCAGAAAGTCAGAAAAGAAAAAATAGTGGGTAAAAGCAGTGGCATTTCAAAAAATTTATCTTGCAAGCTCTCACATAGCATTTTCAGGTGTGGGCATTGATGGACCTGTACAGAGCTGCAGCAAAGGCTGAGAAGTCTAGACATTTATTCTATATAAGTTGTAATTCTGCCCACCTAGTTAAAATTTTATTATCATGAAAAAAGTAGAGAACAAATAACAACTAACAGCTCCTGGCACACAGTCCAATGGACATTCTAGGAGCTTTATAATCTCCTTAGAAAGAGGACATCTTCTCACAGCACTCTCATAGGCTCAGCTGAAGTCACGTGTCCATCATTGAGCCAATCACTGTCATTGCTGGGATGAGCTGGTCATATGCTTATCCCTGTGGTGATGGGGAAATGATGAAGACTAGGGACCATGCCCGGCATCTGCAGACCACTTGGGATAGGTTCCTTCATGAGAAAACCTACTTAGCTGGAGAGTTTCTGATATCAGACAAAGGAGGAGCGACACCGCACGGCTACAAAGAGCAGATGTCCATATGGCTTCCCTATCTCCAGCTTCAGCCTCAGAATGTTGTGCTTTATCCTGTCTCAACTGAGCGGCAAAACTCAATTCTTTTCACTCAATGAAGTCTACTTCCAGCAAAATTTCTATACAAAGCTACAAAGTAGTATTTCATCATATGTACCTAAGTACAACAAAAGCCTTAATAGTAGGTACCTATGAGATACAGATATTGTATCAATGCAGCAGCTCATTGGCATTGTAGAGTGCTCAAACAAAACAACCTACACAATAGCATCCCCAAATGCTGTCACTGGAAATTTTATCCAAACTATAATCACTTATGGGCACCATCATTGATAGGCTTTCATCTTTCACAACTCTTTGCAGGTAAATCTTCATAATCATTTTTACCTAACTAGATATTGTGATTAACATAGTTGTGCATGAATAAGAGATCATCGTCAAGCTGGGGAGATAGCTCTGTGGCACAAGTGCCTGCCTGGCAAGGGCAAGGTTGTGAGTTCGAACCCCAGTCCCACAAGGAGAGAGAGAGAGAGAGAGAGAGAGAGAGAGAGAGAGAGAGAGAGAGAGAGAGATCATCATCATATGGTTTATACAATAGAATTGTATAGAATGATTTTTGCACCATTTTGCTATAAATTAGTGTGGTAATGAACTTTTGGATTCACTTACCATATATGCATTATTTTGGATTCTGGTTGCCATTAAGATAAAGTGAATAAAACACATGTCATAAAAATACTTACTTATTAATGACCAGCAATGAAACCGAACACTTTTCACTGTGAGGTTATTATTATGCTTCCATAGTAATTCTTAAATATACTATTCTAAAATTGCTCACTTGATTAATTTAGTGATTTTCAACACTAGCTATGCCTTAGAATCACCTAAAGTTTTGTAAGAAAAATATTGATTGTACAGTCGGATTATCAAGCAATTAAAAGAAAATACCTACTGGCTGTGGACTGCAGTTCCTTGTTCTAAACATAGATTCATAAAATTGGCCTCTGCAAACAGCTAAAATTAACATCTACTGGAGTATATGTGGACTGATTCGTCTTCCCTACATAATATTTATCCCAAAAGCAATCTGATAGACTTCATAAAGGGTTAAGGATATAGTGCTCTTTTGCTTTATCTCCAGGCATGTTCAGTGCTCTTAGATATCAGGAAGCGGAGGAATCGCACTGGTGAGTGGGCTCTGAGCTCCCTACCCTTGCTCCTCTGACTCTGTCCCTGGGGAGGCTTATTGTGCTGTCCTGTGGATCACATTCTCAGTGTCATTTCTGAGTTGCCTCAGTGAACGCTCAGCCCAGCACACACAGCTTAGCAACTGGAAGGAATAGCTTGCATCCATCCCCATCCCAGTACACAAAGTGAGCCTCTCTTTTGTTTTCAAAATTCACACAGAGGTCTGGCAGAGCCCCCGAATGAGTTGGATGCAAAGAAAGTGTATTTTGCTTGGAAAGCATCATGAATCCATCCACCAAGCTGTGTGCATTTGATTTTGTTCTTTTCTGGAGTGACTTCATGAACTTTTAGGATTGAAGGTCAGGCTCAGGAAGGAATTATGGCCAGCATTCTCAGTAGGAGAAACCTGTCTGACTCCTTCACCCCTTCTCCCCAGCTGTGGGCTAGCAGGCACCTCAGGCTCCAACCACAGGACTGTGTCATGGACAGGATACTTGTGGATGAGTTTGATGGCGCCTTTCGTCCTGGACACTGGGAGGATTGGAAGTCTTCTGCAAAGGCTTGCTGTGGTCTCACCAAGCCCTGTCTCACCAAGGAGCCAAGGAAAGGAAAGGAAGAACAAGGGTGGGAAAAAAGAAACCACAGTATATCTACAAAAAAATATTTTAGTGTAGGTGGTGAAGGAGGAGGAAAGATAATTTTGATCCATTGATTACCACCAGGGACTGAGTCCTCTCATAATAACTGTTGAGTAGATCAATATATTCCTTCTCATTCCAGTCTGAAACAAAGTCCTGGGGCATTTTCAGTCACCTCCAATGTGTCATGGATGCTGGGAAGCTAGCAATCAGCCCTCCAGTTGTACATATAGACAGAACTCTTAGGTTACAACACCCTCCAGCTCACCATGTGAATTCCCTGTCAAGGGTGATGGGTGAGATCCCAGGGGCTGCCTCTAAGGAGCCAGAAATTCCATGGGGCAGAATAGGGAAATGGAAGGAATCTGGGCTTTGGAGCCTGATAGATCTCAATCTTCTGTGTTGTAAGGGGACAAGCAGAAAATGCCTAGCATTGGATAAAAAGTGATCAATGAATGACATGTCTGACAGACTAATCATACAGTATAAAGAGAAAATAACAGGGGAGAAATCATAAGCACAAAGCTGGTGAGGAGACAAGAGTACCTTCCCAGGACAATTGATATAAGAAAGTAATAAAAAGTTGAGAAAGGTTGACAGCTAAAATTTTAAAGAAAGATGTAAATTTATTCCTTTTTTTTTCCTCTTGCGTGAGTCTTCATGCATGTTGGAGTTCCTTCCTGGTTCTCGTCTCGGCCCAAGAAGTCTAAACTTATAATCCTAAA
>PVKN010034135.1:0-11893 GCA_004027915.1 Capromys pilorides
CGTATTTTCTTGTCCTCTTCTTGGTCATGAGGAGAGTGCTAAGCTCCATCTCATTCTCCTGCCTTAGTGTGCTACCTCATCCAAGACTACAGCAGTCATGGGTCGGCGAGATGGTTCAGTGGTCTAAAGCGCCTGCTTAGGAGGGCTCAGGCAACTGCGGGGACTGCAGTTCGATCCCCGGCACCACATGCTGCGCCAGTGCCACCACCAGGGCAGGCTGAGCCAGCCACAAAAATGAATAAATAAAGAAACAAACAAACACAACAAGCAAACAAATAAATAAATAAATAAAAATTAAAAAAAAAAAAAAAAAGACTACAGCAGTCATGGCAGCTGGGGTTCTCTGGGGGCCTACCCATCATCCAGGCTGGTGAGTGCTTCCTGTGCAGAGACTGGCATTCTCCAGAGGAACAGAACCAATATACAATGCACATATAGATATGTAAGGGATTTATTGGGTAGGTTTACAGGCTGGAAGGCAGGAGAGCCTGCAGTGCCCATCTGTGTGCCCAAAAGCTGCAGGATCCTGAAGATTCTCAGCCTAAGAACATGGAAGCTGCAGAACAGGAGAATCAAGCATGTGGCTCCACTCCAAGGCCAAGGCCTGGGGCCTCACTGAGGAGTCACCCCTGGGAGTTTGTGGAGGAAGGCGAAGAAACTGCAAAACCAGTGTCCAAACGTGATGGCAAAGCTGGGCTCTTCCCGAGCAGAACCCTTCCTGATTCTTCCCTTTTCATTCCACATGGTCCTAGGGCTGTCAGCTGATGCCACCAAGTGGGTTGTCTTTCCTGAGTTTATTGGCCTACATGTTAGGCATCCACAGACACACTCAAACTGGTGCCTTTCTATCTGTTGGGTGTTTCTTAATCCATTTAAGTTGACAAACCATGATTAAAAGTCGCACTCGGGGCCAGAGAGATAGCTCAAGGGCACAAGTGCCTGCCTGGCAAGTGCAGGTCCTGAGTTCAAGCCCTGGTTCCGGAAAAAAAAAAAAAAAAAAAATCACGCTTCCCTGACAGAAGTAGTGATGTATTCACCAAAGAATGATTTTGTTATGACTCAACTTAACAGTGGGTGTAAAAAATGGAGCCATTTAACTTGTGAGCTCATCTGTGTGAATGTGTATATATGCAAGAACACAAGATATATGTGTATGGACAAATGCACCTGAGCCTCAGCCCAGGGACAAGCTCAGGGGGACAGCCTGCCTGGAAGCCTTCTCTAGGCATTCCCACTGTGTTCCTCTGCTGAGCATGACACGGAGCCAGCTGCTACAGTTGGTGCTGAGCATGTCTCCAAGAGGCCCATGTGTGAGAGTTCGTTCATGTCTATGGCGCCTCTAGAAGTGGAGCCTTTTGGAGGAGCAGAGCTGGAGGAAGGAGGTCACTGGGCATGTGTTCAGGGGGATGCTGGGACACAGGTCTCTTCCTTTCTTGGCATCTCAGAGGTCTCAAGGTGAGCATTTTCTTTTGCATGTCCTCTACCATAGTTGCAGCCCACAGACCCTGGGTTGAAATATGAAAAACTGAGTTAAGGAAACCTTTCCTCCTCATAAGCTGTTTACCTCATATGTTTTGTTACAGTAACAAGAAGCAACCAACAAGTCAAAATAAAGATGCTAGGTAGAACAAGATTTTAATAGAAAATAAGATAAAAAGCAATAAACAGGAATCTGTGATTAAAAGTGAAGCTGGGTGAAATGGGTGAAAGACATGCAGGGGAGCTGACGCAGTGGCAAGACCACTAGGGCTGTGGGCCTGGGATGAAGCCAGGAAGGGGGCTGCTGTCCCTTCTCTCTGCTGGGCCTAGGACTAAGTCTTACAAGGTGGGTGAATCAAGGAGGTGGAGGATAAACAAGAAGAGACGGGAACATAGGACAGGAAAATCCTGTGTGCGGCAGAGTAGTAGGTGAACTCCGACTCTAACACCAAGAGAGGCCTGCTCTGTGGAAGTCTTGGGGTGACCGATATGCACCACCCACGGTAAGATGCTCTGCTCAGGGAGGAAGCCCTGTGTGGAGCAAGGGACTCGTGTGACACCTCTAGTCTTTTTTCCTGATTTTGCAGTAGCACTTGAAACTGCTCTGAAAACAATAGGGAAATGTGAGAGGGATGCACACGGGTATCAAGGTGACGGCTCTTCTCTAAGAGAATCCAGCAGCTCAGGATCCAGGCTTCTCAGGTTGGCCCCAGAGGAACCCTGGCCAGGCAGGTCACACAAGGCAGGTCTTGTGCCTTTGAGTGGCGTAGCGTCTGCTTTGGTCTTTGCTGCCCTGGCTTGTGCTCTGGAGTGACAGAAGGGGAGCTTCGCAGCCAGCAGGCTGGGGATGCTCCTGACCCTCGGCTGGCTGGGCTGCTCTGCCATGCCCGAGCTGCCCACCTGACCTGGAGTGCAGCCTGAGGCTTCCTCCAGCTCCGGCCTGCCCCTCGCTTGGATGACCCGCCACGAGTGACCCTCCAGGGCCTCCGTCCTCCTGCCTGCTGCTCTTCCCCAGGGCCAGCAGAGCCCTGCACTCCTTTGTTCCCTGATGTCACCCAAGTCCTTCCTGCTTGGCCACAGATCCATGCTCCTCCTACTGGTCCCCAGCCCTGGCATTTTTTACTTAATAGACTGACCAAAGTGACGGCTGCCACCACCGACCTGGCAGAATCTCAGAACCATGATGTGGAGGACTCGCTGTAAGCTCTTGCTTCATACAGGCGGTGATTAAAGGACACAATTTTAAATGTTTAAAAATATTTGTTACAAGAGATCACACTGCTTACAAGGTGTGTGTTTAAGAGTGCGTGGGGGACTTTGAGCAGAATCAGTAGCAAGGTATCTTTTCCTGTAAAATTTAATGTATAAATTCCCTTATTTTATAATTAACCTTGCTGATCATTTTCAGCAACTTCTGTCAAATACAAACTACAGGGCTTCCTCACGTACCTTAGCAGCAGACCTGGAACCACATGACTTCTTGTCGGAATCCCTTCCTGGTTCCCATTTGCCCCAAAAAGTCTGAATTTATAATCTCAGAAATATGTTATTGGAATTCCACCAAGTTAATTCCAATCTACCAGGGCTGGGGATATAGCTCAGCAGCATAGGTGCCTGTCTGGCAAGCACAAGGTCCTGATTTGATCCCCAGCACTGCAAAAAAAAACAAAAACAAAAACAAAATAGAAAACAGCTAGGCTTGGTGGTCCATGCCTGTAACCCCAGCCCTTGGGAGGCTGAGGCTTGAGGATTGTTGTAAGTTCAAGACCGGCCTGGGCTACAAAGTGAGCTCAAGGCCAGTCTGAACTGCATAGCAAGACCCTGTCTCAAAAAGACTAAATAAATAAATAAAATAGTAATTTCAATCTACCACTACCAGTGCAAGCCATGGCAAAAAACAAAGACACTAAGACATATATATGACATATATATTAATATATATATATGTCATATATGTTAATATATATTAAATATATATATATATATATATATATATATATATATATATATATATGATTATTGGGAAGCCAAGAGGCCCTAAGTCCAGACCCTAAGATAGCTTTCCAGAACCAAGAGAGCAACCCAGGGCTGCACCCGGGTTGTATCCAGTGGAGAAGGGGGAGTAGCTTGAGACAGGGAATTGTGGGAAGAAGGTGAGCACTGTGAGCTGGGCTGGGTAGGTGTCCTGCATTCACCTCCACCATATTCAGAGAGGATATACAAAGGAAGTAATTGGTATTATGCTATTGAGATAGTATCTCATATTTCAGGGGTCTGGTGTTTCAGCTCTGATGTGTAATCTTTCAAATCCCAGAAAGTCGTAGCCTCTATCTCGAGGCTCAATCTCAGCTGACAGTGTGGAACATTGGCTCTTCGTCCTGTCTCAACCTGGAGAGAAACACACATGCCAACTTCAAAAATTACCACCAGCACTTCGGCTAGACCAATGACACTGCTTAAGGCCAATTGAAAGAATAAAGAGAAGTCCTGGCCAGCTCTGTACATTTCAATACAAGGAAAAAGGGTCAGGCTCAGTCAAAACGAAGACAGTCACTCTTCTTTCAAGGGAAGCTGCTCAAATGGTCCTCCACAACTTCTGGCTCTTGCCTAGTCAAAATGACAACCGAAGGTCAATGAGCTGAATCGACTCAGCGCACGGAGACAGCACGACCAGACATATGAAAAAGGACATCAGCACTGCTTCAAACAGGGGGAAGGAGGGCGGGATCTGTGTTGGAAGCAAGGAGTTCACCGCAATGCGTCCTTCACTGTAATAAAATTTGAAACATTTTCCAACATTCACAGTTTTTAGTGCACCGCGCATTTGACAGCTCTCATGGTTTTTCTAGTAGCCAGGCATGCATGTGCCACACTTAAAAAGTAAATAACTGGTAAATGAACAAATGCTTGGGATTCTAATAAAATCTACAACAGAGGTGTTCTTGAAACCAACTGATTCTCAAATTTGTATGAAAGAAAGGTGCACATACAACACAGCTATAGAAGTGAATGAGGCGAAGTCCTCACCTTATGAGTTATTTGTGTAGCCACAAATGATAAAAGCAAACATGATACTGAAAGGGACTGAAGGTCCCCAAGAGCACAGTCTACAGATGCCCTTGAGCACAGGGCACATAAGAGGAGGACAGTGAAGACTCATCAATTAGGAAGGAACAGACTCTCCGGCTATGTTGTTGTTATTTACAATGGGTTTACACTGCATTGCTCAGTCTGGTCTTCAATTCTGTCTTTTTTTTTTTTTCCAGAACTGGGGGTTGAACTAAGGACTTTGCACTTGCCAGGCAGGCCCTTGTGCCCCTGAGCTGTCTCCTGGCCCTAAATTCTCATGTTTAAGCAGTTCTCCTGCCTCAGCCTCCCAAGCAGCTGAGCCTGCACTCCACGGACACACCGCTGCACTCCGCTGGGAGCAGACTCTGAACAACAGTACTGGGATGGCCACTTGCCCATTCTGACAGCCTAAGACTCAATTCTTGCCTTACACCATAAAAAATCAAGTTCAAATTAAAGATTGGACATTCAAAAATCCTCTAAAATTACATGAAAAAAGGAATTATGTGACCATATACTAGAGAAAGCATCTTTTAAAAATATCTGTACACATATGGCTAAAAAAATGGACAAGATGGATTAGTATAGAATTTAAAATAAAATGCATCCTAAATGGCACTAATTCCTTTATAAAAGGGATACAAATATGAAAGGAAGAAGCCAAATTATTCTTTCCAACAAATATGATTTTTTTAGCCGGGCATGGTAGTGCATGCCTATAATCCCAACACTTGGGATGCTGAGGCAGGAGGATCAGTGTAAGTTTGAGACCAGACTGGGCTACAAAAGTGAGCTGAAGGCCAGTCTGAACTGCATAGCAAGACCCTGTCTCAAAAAAAAAAAAAAAATTCTGTTTTTGTTTTGAGACAGAGCCTTGTTGTGTTGTTCAGGGTAGCCTTGAGTTCAGTATGCAGTTCAAGCTGGCCTTAAACTCATGGTGGTCCTCCTGCCTCAGCCTCTTGAGTGCTGGGCTTATAGACATTGGCCAACATACCCTGCAGCAGATATGAGCCTATATATTGGTGATCCCAAACTCTCCACCAAAAGACAGAGATGATAAAAAAATTCAGTAAAGCAGCAGGATATAAAATCAGCATTAAAAATTTAATAGCTTTTCTATACACCAATAATGAACTTGCTGAGAAAGGAATCAGGAAAACAATTCTATAGCTTAAAAAACAAACAACAACAACAGCAAAAAAAAAAAAAAGAAAAGAAAACAATGGCCAGCCAGAGAGCTTCGCAGACTAAAGCGTCTGCTTAGGCAGAGAGCAGCAGCCAGGGTTCAGTCCCTATTGTGCTGTGCAGGCCCTGCACCAGGGGCATGCTGAGAGGATTTTGAGACTGGGAGTGACAGCACACTCCTGTAATCTCAGTGCTTAGAAGACTGAAAACAGGAGGATCACTACAAGTTCCATCTGTGTAGTGAGACCCTGTAGACCCTGCGCTAAAATACATAAAAATAAATAAAATGATCATCCTGTCAAAAGAAACTTAACAGATTCAGTGCAATCACCATCAAAATAGCAATGACATTCTTCACAGAACCAGAAAATAAATCTTAAAGTTCATATGGAGACAAAAAAAAAAAGCAAAACAAAAACCCAAAATAGATAAAACAATCCTGGACAAAAAGAACAGGACTGAGTGCCAGCCACATAGCTCAGCAGATTAAAGTGCCTGCTTAGGGAGACAAAGGGGCCGGGAGTTCAATTCCCAGACCTGCCGTACTGCCCAACCCTGGGGCACACTGAGAGGGCAATTGAGACTGGGCGTGGTGGCCCACGCCTGTAATCCCAACAGTTTGGAGACTGAAAGCAGGCAGATCACTACCAGTCTGATCTACATAGTGAGACCTTGTAGACCCTGTACTAAATACAAAAGAACAAAAACAAAACAAACAAAAAAAAACAAGTGGGCCTAGAGGCTTTGCAATACCAAATCTCAAATGATACTACAAAGCCATAGTAACAGAACAGCATGGTACTGACCAGAAATAGACAAGAAACTAGTGAAACGCAGATAGCACAGAAACAAAACAAACCCACACAACCACACTCGGCTCATTCTGGACAAATGGGCCTGCGGTAGCTGATACATTGTCAGCTTGTTGTCAGAAGCTTGACTGGGGGTGGGGGTCATGGGGGCCCTGCTGTGGGGTTTGATTGGTTCTGCCCTGGGATGTGATTTGTTCTGCCCTGGGATATGATTGGTTCTGCAGTGGGGCGTGATTGGTTCAGCCCTGGGGCCCCTCCCAGAATGCCTCAGCATAAAGTGTGTAAAGGAGCTCAGGAAGGCTCCACTGGCTGCACTGCCCTGTTTCCGTGGAGAAGTTCTGGTCTGGTCTTCTTCCAGCCACTTTGCAGCTAGGCCACTTTGGAGGAGCTCTGATCTTCACAGTGAAGTGCAGATTCTTCACGCTCAGCGCAGAAGTAAGAGAGAGGCTTGACGGATGCTGTAGTTGTTGCTTCTCCTCTGCTCCTCATTATTTTCTGCCGCTGTGAGCTGCTGCAGTTTGCCTTGGAGCCCGCGCAGTACGAACTGAAACATCCACAAACTGTGAGTTCAATAAACCTTTCCTTCCTTAATTTTGGGTGTTGGGAATTTTGTCCCGGCAAGGAGTGAAAAGTAACTAGAACGGGACCAAAAACAAATATCGGAGAGGGGCATCCTCCCCCATGAACGGTGCAGGGAAACTGGAGATCCACCTGAAGGAGGTGAAAACTAGATCCCTGTCTCTTACCTTGTACAAAAGTTAACTCAAAGCTGGGCATGGTGGTGCACGCCTGTAATCCCAGCACTTGGGAGGCTGAGGCAGGAGGATCAGTGTGAGTTCAAGACCAGCCTGGGCTACAAAAGTGAGCTCATGGCCAGACTGAACTGTATAACAAGACCCTGTCTCAAAAAGACAAAAAAAAAAAAAAAAGAAGAAAAATGTCTCAGTTCTCCCTCATATGTGAAATCTAAAAAAGATTAGAGTAGAAGGGAGACTATTATTAGAAAAAAAGGGGTGTATATCTGTGCGTGTGCACATTCCAAGTGTGTATTTGTGTATCGCAGTCCCGCAGGTCCTGGATGTTGCAGACAGTTTGAGGCTAGCGCAGTGGGACAGGGACCAGCAGCTACTGCCGCCGCTCAGAACAGAAATCTTTGCCCCTTGACTTTGGAAACTTCGTTTAACTTTCAAATTGGTGATGTCAAGGATTCCAGGTCCTCCACCTCTGGCAGAAATGTCCAGTGGCCCTGGAGCTGAAAGCTGGTGCTACACACAGATCAAAGTAGCGAAAGTCTCCTACGTGTGGACCATCAATAACTTCAGCTTTTGTGGACAAGAAGTGGGTGAAGTCATTGAAAGTTCAACCTTTTCATCAGGAGCCAATGATAAACTGAAGTGGTGTTTACGAGTTAACCCAAAGGGGCTCAAAGAAGAGAGCAAAGATTACTTGTCCCTTTACCTGTTACTGGTCAGCTCTCCCAAGAGTGAAGTGCAGGCAAAATTCAAATTCTCCATTTTGAATGCCAAGGGAGAGGAAACCAGAACTATGGAGACTCCACAAGCTTGTAGATTTGTGCGAGACAAAGACTGGGGATTCAAAAATTTTATCCGTAGAGATTTTCTTCTGGATGAGGCCAACGAGCTTCTCCCTGATGACAAACTTACTCTCTTCTGCGAAGTGACTGTGCTACAAGATTATGTCAACATTTCTGGCCAGAACACCACGACCATGGTGAAGGTTCCCGAGAGCCGCTTGGCCGATGATCTTGGAGGGCTGTGGGAGAATTCCCGGTACCCAGATTGCTGCTTGTGTGTCGCTGGCCAGGAGTTCCAGGCTCACAAGGCCATCTTAGCAGCTCGTTCTCCAGTTTTTAGTGCCATGTTTGAACATGAAATGGAGGAGAGCAAAAAGAATCGAGTTGAAATCAATGATGTGGAGCCTGAAGTTTTTAAGGAAATGATGTGCTTCTTATACACGGGGAAGGCACCACACCTCCACGCAGTGGCGGAGGAATTGCTGGCAGCTGCTGACAAGTATGCCCTGGAGCACCTGAAGGTCCTGTGCGGGGACGCCCTGGGCAGCCAGCTCTCCGTCGAGAACGCAGCCCAGATCCTCATCCTGGCTGACCTCCACAGCGCGGACCAGCTGAAAACTCAGGCAGTGGAGTTCATCAACTACCACGCTTCCGTCGTCATGGCGACCTCCGGGTGGAAGTCCATGGTGGTGTCACACCCTCACTTGGTGGCCGAAGCCTTCCGCTCTCTGGCTTCAGCACCGTGCCCTTTCCTGGGTCCCCCACGAAAGCGCCCGAAGCAGTCCTAAGACCCCACCTGTCATAAGACTCCAATTGTTTTCCCAAAGCAGCGGCCTCTCTTGCTGCCCCTGAACACCGGGCAGACAGTGCAATCGGTGGAGCCTTCACTCTGTTGTGGGGAAAGACTGCATCATGCTCCAGACCTTAAATGGCACTAAATAACTTAGGGGATGGGGAGGGAAGGGCCCAGGACTCGGGGCTGCTGGACTGGAGAGAGCCCGGTGCTGCACCTCTGCACCCGCTTGGGCCTGGGCCCCCTCTGGACAACGGGTGCATCCCAGCGGTGGCACCTCAAGAGACTGCCTGAGCTGACTGGCAGACCCATGAGCAGCTCGTGGTGCAAACGGAGGCAGAAATAAAATGCTTGGTTTTAAGAGAAAGGGAAGAAGAAAGGATTTTTGCAGAATCAGCGGTGGATTCCGGTAGGACTGAGGTGGAGAGAAGCAAGTCTGAAACCTTCCCACTGTGCTAGACCTGGGTGTTCGTGAAGACGCCTCGTCGCCCTGCGAGCACCAGCAGAGCTCTCTCGCTGTTAGCACGTAGCACCCGCAAGGGCAGAACCCACTTCTATCCTCCAGTGAAAAATGACGGGGGAATACGAAGGGGAAGGAGGCGATTCAGTCTTGGGAAGCTGAGTGCTCTGAGGGTCGTAACTTTTGCAGAAATCTTTATTGGTATTGAAAACTGGAAAAAATAATTCACCCACAATTCATACTGTCTTGACAAGAACTATGGTTCTCTATTTTTAGGTATTATGGAAAATAAAATGTTTTTGTTTTTTTTTTTTACATTTTCCTCTTGTTTTATTTTCCCTTCCCTTCTCTCCCCTTTTCTAAAGTGAAAAACACACACACAAAAACAACAAACAAACAAACAACAAAAAAAACAAATAAATGGTTATAAAAAACAAAATGAAAAACATAAAACAAAAGCAAAAGACAGGAAAAATGAAAATTTTGATCCATCCGGTGTCCCCTCCCCCCGCTATGGGTCCCAGTTGCTCTGCAGCGGGAGAAAGGGCAGCTGTGGAGCTGGGTAGCTCCAGGAGGCTCCCATGCGCCTTGACCCTAGCTTCAGCGGCCAAGATGCCCAATGCGAAGGTCGGCTCTCCTGGCCGAAGAGGCCGCGAAGGAGGAGGAGCCCAAGAAGAGATGGCGAGGTTGTAGGCTAAACCTGTTCCTGCTGAAGTGGAAACGAAGCCAAAAGAGGCAGCGAGAAAGGATCAATCTTCCGACAAAAGAGTAAAAGCAAAAGGGAAAAGGGAAACCGAGGGAAAACAGGCT
Source organism: Capromys pilorides (assembly GCA_004027915.1). Lineage (NCBI taxonomy): Eukaryota > Metazoa > Chordata > Mammalia > Rodentia > Capromyidae > Capromys > Capromys pilorides. The sequence goes on from PVKN010034135.1 coordinate 10,143, forward strand.
GAAGTGGCTAATCACGAAACCCAGGAAGATTCACCTGCGGAACATGGAGAAACTAAAAATGAGTGTGCAGCCTCTGATGAAGCAGAAGAGAAAGAAGCCACGTCTGATTCATCATCACACACCAAGTCTCATCAGTGCTGCTTGTCTGCCTTCTTGTACAATCCAGAGGAATACTTTTATCAACTATTTTGTAAATGCAAGTTTTTTAGTACCTCTAGAAACATCTTTAAAAAGGAGGAAATCCCACCTCATGACATTTTTTAAGTGTAAATCATTTTTTTTAAAGGTGAAGTCGGCAGGGTGTGGTGGCGCACGCCTTTAGTCCCAGCACTTGGGAGGCTGAGGCAGGAGGATCAGTGTGGAGGTGAGACCAGCCTGGGCTACAAAAGCGAGCTCAAGGCCAGCCTGAACTGCATAGTGAGACCCTGTCTCAAAAAGACAAAAATAAATAAATGAATATTTTTAAAAATAAAATAAAGGTGAAGTCATTCTCTGGTTGTTTATTGTTTGGTACCAGAAACAGTGGGATATTGAGTTATGGCAGGCTTTGACTGTCTTGGGTGCCAGCTTAACATTCCACAGGTGGGAGGCAGTTTTATATCCTGCAATACAAAGCATACTAAATGACAATTTGGAATTACAGTCATGTATTTAATGTCTTGGATACTTGAAAGGACTTCTATTTCCATGTTTTTAGTAGAATTGTTTCCTAAAGGAAACTACTTCCCAATTGTTGCCCTGTCAGAATTGTGTGCACTCTGTAACATTTTTGGTAGTGGTAGTCAGGTTTGCTTTATTTGTTACTGTGCTGTGAAAGATAAAAAATTTGAGTATATAGTGTATATGATACAAAATTATGAATTGGAATCATGTGTACTGATCCTCAACACAACCAATAAAATCTCAAATATTGAAGACAAAAAAAACATTCTTACATGATAAATGCTATGTGAGGCCGGGCATGGTGGTGCACGCCTATAATCCCAGCACTTGGGAGGCTGAGGCAAGAGGATCATGTGACTTCCTAGACCCCAGTCTCAGCTACACAAGTGAGCTCAAGGCCAGCCTGACTGCATAGCAAGACCCTGTTTCAAAAAGACAAAAAAATAAATAAATAAAATAAAAAGATGCTATGTGAAAAACATTGCAGCCCAGATTGCTCAGTTCTCTGTACCTGATTTGCCGCCTGCATAGGAGCCAGAGTCAGCCCTGTTCCTTCCAATTCATGTCTTCTTACAGGGGAGAACTTCCAAATGTTGTTTTTTCTTTTCTTTTCGAAAACATAAATTACTATTTTGTGAAAAATGGCGGGGGGGCGCACGAGTACCTGCCTGGCAAGTACAAAATTGTGAATTCAAACCCTGGTCCCACAAAAAAACAGGGGGTGGCGGGGGGGAGCTCTGGGCAAGGCAGAGCATGGCGGCAGCATGTTCTGTGCATATACAAATGTACAAAATGAAACTCATCATCATAATCAATATGCACTAATAAAAATGTGGGGGAAACCAGCTCTAAAACACAAGTACCTGCTGGATGTCGTAGTACATGCCCACATTCCCAGCACTCAGGAAGCTGAAACAGGACTGTTGTGAGTTTGAGGCCAGCCTGAGCTCCATAGTAAGTTCAAGGCCAGCCTAAACTATATGGCAATATGCTGTCTCAAACACACATAGATGTGTAACAAAACAGTTAAATTCCTGCAGCTCACTCTAGGAAAGCCCACAAACCCAACAGAAAATCAGGCAGGAGCC
>PVKN010034136.1:0-11906 GCA_004027915.1 Capromys pilorides
TACAAAACACAAAGGCCAAGGCTAGGCAGAGAGCGCTTAGGTGTGTCCTAATTAAAGGAGAAGTCTGACAAGTCTTGCACTTTTAAAACAATCCTCAAAAATCTTTTTTTACATCTGGAATATAATGAATAATTATAATTTATGTGACTGCTTTTATTATATATAAATATTAATTCACACTATTGCAGCACAGCCCAAACTCATACACATGAACACCTTTTGACACAGACCAACAAAAATAACTGTGACAAGGCCCCGGCTGTGTGGGTTCAGAGACGTGGTGAACAGAGGTGGAATTCGCCAAGCTGGGGCCAAGCGCAAGGCTCCGTGTGGAGCCAGCAGGTGCCAGGCCCTGGGTTTGATCCCTAGCACAGCAAACAAAGAAGGGGAAGAAAGGTTTGGCAAACTAACAGCAGGGTGTTTCTAAGCTCTAAACTCTAGTGGAGAACTCCGGCAACTTCTGAGTGGTCCTTTCCAGGGGGCTAACTTGACCTATTCTGGAAGACAAACAGCAGCGTGAAAGGACAGGGGCTGACGTCCAGGGTGACATGCTGGTGCTGGTGGCGGCGGTGCGGAGCTCCGGGGACACGCTGCTGCGCTGCAGCGTTACCTGTGGCGGGCGCTTGTGTGTGCACGCAGTGCTGGACACGAAGATGGCCAGCCACCTGGAATGGGTGTAAAATGACACTAGGAAAGTGGCTCCCATTAATCAAATTGATTGGGCTCTATTATGTTTTAATGCCTTCCTAATTTGAAGCCCTAAACCAGGTAAAACCTCTTGTCAGACGCTGTGCCATCTGAGTACCTGGCCTATGTGGAGCCGAGCCACACATTAACCAATTTGCAGCAAATCATCATTTTGCACTGTGAAAAATTTCGCCAGAGCACCCATGGCCCCTGCGTAACCCAAACATGTTTATGATAATTTTAACTAAATTCGTGCCACTTTACAGAACGTGAGTGCTGCACCCCGGCAATTCTCCAGCTTCTGTGCCCTGAAAGGGGCAGAGCGCTGGATTCTCTAAAATAGCTTTAAAGCTCTTTTAATGTTAAGCCAAATCACTGGGGTTGGATTGCGGTGAAGCTTGGTTTCCAACCTCTTCTTAAGTGTGCTTTTCTTAGGCTGAAAGTCAACCATTCTGTGAGTCCAACGCCCAGCAAATGTACTTGGAATTAAAGTGGGAAATTAAATTACAGGAAATTGGAACTTGGCCATTTAAAATACGGTGTCATCAGAAGCGTTCTCTATGAACCGGATGCAAGAGGCTGCCGCTTCTTCTATGGACTTTGACCAGCCACCAAGGTTTCCGGCGAAGTAAGGCAGGATGCTAGCCGACATCTGGCTAAGGTAAGACACCTGTTTCAAAAAACAAAACATCACTTCAGCTTCTGACCAGCTTGGAGCTTTTTTGAGCAAAGATCTAAATTTTGTTGATACAGGGGAGACTGTGGCCCAAAATCTTGGGGAATTTTTGGAATGGATCTTGAAAGGCCAACCCTAGGCACCCCTATACATTCCTTTACAAAATACTGGACTGCAATTAATTCAGAAATCTGGGGCAACACGGAATTCTGAATGCGAATTTGGGAATCTGGGGAAGCAGCGCAGGGCTCATGAACCTGCCAGAGAAAACTAAATGGCGGAGGCTCCATGGAACTCACATTGCAGGAGCCGTCGCCGGGCTGGATGAGAAAGCCTGCGCAGGCCACCTCACTCCTGGTGTATCCTGGGGCCGGCGGCACAGCCTGCAGCACCACTGACCTCACCGCCACCACGTAGGTGTCCCTGAAAGACGAGAATGTGTGTCCCGGCCTCCCATGGGACACGGAGACTGGACATGAGGAAGCGCATGCCTAGCGTCAGCGCAGGGTAGAGCTCTGTTTCTTTGGGTGCTGGGGACCCAGCCCAGGGCTGGCTGAGCGACACGCAGGAGCTGGCCTCTGAGCCCTGCCCCAGGAGTCTAGCACCCTCAACTGCAAACCAGCTCCAGGGGTTCGTTTGTCTTTTGTTTTTTTGTACGGATAAAGGGGTGTTGCAAAGGTTTACTAAATGTGAGTTTGCACCCATAGAAGACAAAAGAAGGAGGAACTGCTTTAGAATCCTGGCATGGTGCTGGGCTCGCCCCAGTTCTCGGCACCTGATTGTTACTTTCCATGATAGCTAAAGATCTGTCTAGAAAATTTCAAACATGAGCCAGGCTGTGGTGGGGCACGCCTGTCATCCAGCACTTGGGAGGCTGAGGCAGGCGGATCAGTGTGAGTTCAAGACCAACCTGGGCTACAAAAGTGAGCTCGAGGCCAGCCTGAACTGCATAGTGAGACCCTGTCTCAAAAAAAAAAAAAAAAAAAAAAAAAAAAAAAAAAAAAAAAAAAAAAAAAAAAAAAAAAAAAAAAAAAAAAAAAAAAAAAAAAAAAAAGACAAAAGACAGACAGACAGACAGACAGAAAGAAAGAAAGAAAGAAAGAAAGAAAGAAAGTTTCAAATGAATCATTCAAAGTCAGAACAGCCGGCGCTGACTTCTTCCCACCTCTCCGCTCTACTCCAGGGCCACCGCAGCCCTGGGCTGCACACACTCACCCATCCCGGGGAGGTCTTCTTCGTGACACCAGTACGACAAAGTCCTTGGGCTTGTCGCCATTCGCCCTAGGACAGGTGATGTGATAGATCTGGTCGTCCTCGCTCACCTGGTCTACGAGGGTACAGGACCTGCGTGAAGAGTGGTGGGATCAGGCTAGCTCTTCCTCCTGACAGAGAAGGTGTCGCTTCCTGGTTTGCTGAGGTGACCTCCCGTGGTGTCTGCTGGCCATCAGAGCTGAGTCACAGGCCAGTGGCTCCCGCTAGAGCAAGCTCTGCCTGAGATGGAGGGTGTGGCACCTGCTCCCAGATCACACCCTCGGGACACAGTGGCAAAGGCCATTTTCCACAAGACTGTTTTGCTCAGGAGTCCAGTAAGATGCTCTGAAACCTTCTGGAGGACATAGACAACTGCAAAGGACTATGGGTAAGGAAGTGCAGCCCAAGAGCACTGGCTCTGGAGCCGGCCTGCATGACGTAGTATAGGCCCCAACCCAGCTTGGCAAGGCACTGCATCTCTGCACCCCAGCAGCGTGTAGAAGAGCCTGGGAGGGGGCTGAGGTTGAGTGAAAATGCCCAGCCCAGCACTCAGTACATGAGAGGGGTTAGTGGAGTTCAAATTCCTTCTCTGTGCAATGAAGTCCAGTTTGGATGGGAAGCCAAGGGACATGAAGATTGCAGAAGAAACATTTTTAAGCAATTAACATCTGACTTGGGGCACTGTTCTTCCTGAGAGCACCTCAGAGGTGCTCCACCTCGTGGCACAGTCTGTCAGCTCCTGGTATTAATCACAGTGAGTTTTAGGCACTTTAGAGATGAGCCTCTACCTTGTCTACATTTGGAAACAGTGATGTGAGTGGGGGATCCATCTCAGCAGCCCTGCCACCAAGGGGGCTAGAGGCCAGTGGGCTCTCAAGGATGAGGGCTGGCCAGAGGCCACTGTCCTTGCCCAGGTAATGGATAGTCACCCCTCAGTGCTTGGGGATCAGAAAGAGGATCCCACAGATGCCAAACTTAGGGGACGCTCAAGTCCCTCCTATAAGATGCCTTTGTATTTCCGTGTAACCCCTGATGTCTTCCTGCACCCTTTAAATCATGTCTGCATTACTGATACAATGTGAATGCTGTCTGGATAGTCATCCCTTAGTTAGGATGTAGAGTCAAGAAACTAAAGTCTGTGTTTGTTTGGTGCAAACAGGATATTCCCCAGTATGTCTGTCCAAGGTTGGTTGAGTCTGCAGAAGTGGAACCCCATGGCATAGAGGACAGAGGGTGTCCCAGCAAGGGAAGGAGCTGGAGGAGCCTGAGGCATGGGTGAGGAGACTGGGAGCAGCATGGGAAGAGCAGAGGCTGCTGGGAAGAAGGCGCACTGTCTCATCAGGACTGGATTCCCCCCGCCAGCTGCCCACGGAGAGTGAGGCTTTGAGGGTAAAGGAGGAGCTTCCATCAAGGGTTGGGAGTGGGGAGACATGGCATCACTCTCTCCAGGGCTGAGGCTGTGTGGAGCCCACAAGCATGGACCTCTGAACCCGGCAGAGCCAGAGTCCAGCCCAATCCTGCCTCTGGGTGGCCAATGTGACAGATGGCAGAAATTGGTCCTGTCAGCCTTGTGCGTATGTGCAGGACCAGCAGATGAGGGCAAGATGTGAAGTCGACTGGGAGGAGAGGTGAGCGTAGTGACTGTCACCTGGAGTCAACGTCATCTGATGTGGTGTGCTATGCAGAGACAGCTTTGGAGACCACTCAGTTAATGAAGCCTCCCCTCACATGCTCAGCTCCAGAGGTGGCCATGCCGGGGCTGCCCTAATGGCGCCATGAGGTGGAGGAGGGAAAGGGTGCGGGACTTGTTCTTACGTGTAATGGGGGTCCCACAACGGTCGCTTTGTGAAGTCAGATAATAGGCGATAAGCCAGGGGCGCCGGGCATCTCACACTCTGTTCAACCCAAACTGATACTTCTTGCTCTTCCAGAGTGTATATCTTTATCTAAAAGTATTAACAAGAAAAAAATAAGTTACAAGAGAAAGAATGATAATTTTACTTTAAAAGCCACGTGCATATATATGTAACCATAGACCGACATTTTTTTGTATGGGGGGGGGTGTGTTTGAGACAAGGTTTCACTATGTAGCCCAGGCTGGGCTTAAACTTAGTGATCCTCCTGCCTCAGCCTCCCAAGTGCTGAGATTCCTGGGCTGGGCCATTACGTTTGGCTAGGCTGAGAATATGAGCTCAGGCATCTCATCATCAAATAAAAACAAAACAAAGGATGGCTGTTTCGCTTTGAATGCCTGGGTGTCCAGGAGGCTGGGCCCGAATGGGAGCCCTGCGTTCTGCACACAGAATGCGGTGGAGGGAGATCCTTCAGTGGTGGTGCAGACAGATTTCTTATGAAGAAGAAAACACGCCAGGCTTTCCTGCTCCATCTCTTTGCACTGTTTTCCAACGTGGACGTGGAAACAGATAAGGGCCAGCGCATCATCTCCCTCGGGAGACACAGGGCCAGTGCCAGGTCAGGATGCATTCTGGTACCTTCGCCTACCTTCTCCTGTGTTCGGACTACAGCGGTAGGTGTGCACCCACGTGGGAGCCCACTTCCTTCCTGTCCACTTGCCCCACCTCCTTGGGTGCTCTGAAGTCAGTGCTGGAATTTGCCATCCTCTAATCATCCCCATGGCAACAGGCTGAGAGCAGACAAGCAGGTGAGAGCTTAGGGCCTCACCGCAACAATTAAGCAGGCGGAAAAATCAGGCTCTGAAGGAGAATCCCTTATGTAAACATGTGTGTGTGTGTGTGTGTTGTGTGTGTGTGCATGTGCGTGTGCATATAGGTGTGTGGGTGTGCATGTAAAATCAGCGAGAGAATCAAGAGATGAGAAATTAACCAGAGCAGTCTAGGAAGCAATCATGTGGTCATTTGCTCGCAAACATCTACCTGTTCCCGGCCCAGCACATTTTTAATTCTGTGTTGCTAAAGAGGGCCTAGCCCAGCCTGCCAGCCCTCATGGAACATGGAGAACATAGGCTGCTGCCACCCGGGGAGACTTACCCACTGCAGCTGGGTTCACCCCGCTCCCAGTAGGGGAAACTAGGGAGTGGCCACTGGCCTGGTGACCTGCAGCCTCGGTCACTCACATTCTTGGTACAAGGGGCATGGAGTGGGCAGAGCAGTGGGCAGAGTGCTTGTAGAGAGCCGCGCTGCATGCGCGAGGACACACACACACACACACACACACACACACATCTCCCAAGCCGCACGCTCAGGCTCCAACCTCTTGTAGCTCAGCACACGACCTTATACAGCAGCGTCACTGTGGTGGGTTTACTTAAGATGAGGTCACACTGGCTACAGCCAGGAAGGTCCCTACCCACTGTATGTGACATCCCTCTAATAGGAAATGGGACACTGATGAGCACAAAGGGACAACGCCAGGCAAAGGCCGAGGCCGGTGTCATGACTCCATGACTCTGAGCCACAGAACACCAAGGGTGCGCAGTGCACCCCCAGAGCCATGTGAGAGGCTTGGGCCTGCTTCTTCTCCCCTCAGAAGCGAGTGAACCCCAGCACCTTGAGACTGTCAGCGCTCAGAACGTGGGGGCAGGAGTGCTCCAGCTTCAGGGCGGACCTCTGCATGGCAGCGCTGGAGGTAAATAGAGTGCTCTGGGAGTTGTCACTGGGCCACAGGCTGCTTCCTGCCTCAGAACCAAAGCATCGACTGAGGGGTTGCGTCACATTCGGCCTCAGCAGAGCCCGTGCGGTGAGTCCCACGATGCCAGCCAAGTAAATGCGAGCTTGGTCCTCGCCCAGGGCGAAGGCGTGCACGTCCTCCTCAGCCTGCTGCCTGGATGGGGAGGACAGGGCTGGTTTGGCTTCTTGGACCACAGCCTTTGCTTAGTGAGGAATTCTCTGACAAGAGCTCTCCAGGAGATGAGTTTCCTTTTGTGCTCAGGACAGTGGAGGTGAAATTCCATTTGTAGCCAACTCAAAAAAGTATTCAATGAAGGGAGGCTCAAAGTGCATAGGCTCAAATAGGCTGGGAGTGGCCTGCAAATGTATTTTAGTGGAATTTGTTTTTCATTCTAATCAGATTCTGTTTGGCCCTGGGCTGGAGTTTTTAGTGAAACTCAATGTTCTAGAGTTTTTTGTTACAACTTATGGACAAGTGTGTTACTGAAGGGAGTGAGATGAAGCTAGTTTTTATGGAATCCCAGGAAAATCAAGATTTCCTTTGGAGGTGCCTGAGAATTATGGCAGGGCAGAGGGCTGGGGGCTGAGCAGGTGGCACTGTGGATCGCACCCTTCCCGGCCTCAGTGGAGAAGTCTGGCCCCCTCCTGCCCCAGTGTCCTCCTCCAGCCAGAGGTCTTCTGGTGGCGCACATGTCCCCTGTGATACTCTAATTTTCCCAGCACATTCTCAGCTACTCCTTAAGTTAAAAGCTGCTCCTGTCAGGTTTACTTATCATTTCCACTGGGAAGACTCAGCCCAGCCACACTGCTGCCTGGAAATCCTTCCCTCAGGCCCAGGAGCCCTCGGTGAACCTCACCTTCCAGGACCCGGGAACCCTGCTCCTGCAGCTCCTCCCGGGAACTGTCAGCCCAAGCTTTGAGCAGCCCACGGGCTGCCCTACGGCCTGTGCCGTGTCCTGCTTGTTCATACACTACAGTGCTGTGGGGGAGGGGGATTATGGGGTGGGGGTGGCTCCTGCGGCGTCCCACGGAGCGGCTTCTGTGTCTTTTATGAGTTGCATCAATTCCATCATTTTCGATAGGAAATAAACAGGAGCAAAAACCGTGAGCACTGACCAATCTCACGGCAGACGCCAGGCTCGGACTGGCAACGAACGTGCGGCCCTGATTCCAGGGAGGAAACCAAAGTTCAGTTCATCTTGGACGCGCCATTTGCAAAGGGAAGTAAAGCTTTGCCAAATGCTTCTGTCGGTGAGGGAAACTGTTCTCAAACAGAAGCGCTCATGGACAGGCATCGCAGTGCCTGCCGGAGAGCCTGAACCTGGGTGGCACCGGAGCGCAGCTGCGCGGGAGGAGGCGCACGCGAAGCGCCACGACTTCACCCTTGTGCTCGTAAGAACAGAAGTAGCTTCAGAACATGAACGTTACTCGGCTCTTTTTCTTTTCCAGGAAACTCAAAAATATTCCTGAGGAAGACCCAAGCAGCCGGGGCCTGCCGGGGTGTGCCCTACCCAAGGCTCTCCCTGTGTCCTTGGGGAAGCTCACAGCAAAGCGGGTGGGGGACCCCAGCTTGCACTGAGAGCGTGGTCTGTAGTGACGCAGCCCCAGACAGTGGCCAAGCAATGGCGGGACATGCGCACTGTGCCCCCCTATGGAGGGTACGCCATGCCCCATAAATGCGCCAGGTGCTGGACTGGGCCTCTTCTGCAACCTGCATTCCAGGCTCTCTGAGAGTATACTTTTCACTTCTGTTTCTGATCCATCAAAAATTCTTTTCCTGTGACAGAAGCCAGAGAACCTCTGCGGGTCTTGAGTTCAGCTTCCGTAACTTCACTGTGGGAAACCTCACAGCCATCCACTAGGAAAGTATGTTTCCTAATAGGCAGTGTGTTTCAACTAAATTACTCAGCTAATAAGTGACAGAAGAGGGCCGGCGAGATAGCTCAGCGGTCTAAAATGCCTGCTTAGGCAACCACAAGGACTGTGGTTCGATCCCCGGCACCCCCCGGGCAGGCTGAGCAGGCCATAACATAAAATAAATAAAGCTAAGAGACCATACTTAAAAAAAATAAGTGACAGAAGAAAATACAAGATCTACATTTTACAGGTAAGCACAAGCTGGGTGTGGTGGCACATGCCTGTAATCCCAGCACTTGGGAAGCTGACACAGGAGGATCTCTGTGAGTTCCAGGCCAACCTATGCTATGCATCAAGTTTGAGGAAGGTCAGCCTGAACTACGTAACAAGACTCTGGCTCAAAAAAACAAAAACTAAAGAAATTCCATGAAAGTTGTAAAACTTGGGAGAGAAGATAACTCAGAGAAAACAAAGTTCATCAGACTTTTAAAGTCAGGTTTTTGTCATAAATATAGTTTCAAAGGGAGGGATTCCACTTCCAGAGACAACACAAGAGTGCTTCTTTGAGGACACAGCATCTTCTACTAAAGATTTACATAGAAATGGAGATCTCATCCCTGAAGCTCTTCTAGGACTCTAGAGAATCTGCTGGTCTGGCTTTCTTTCTGGCCACAGCTTTAGGAGGCCCAGCCCAGGAGGCCCAGGCGTAGAGCATGGCCCAGCAGGCACTGCACCCCAGCAGATGCTGCACCCCTGCTCCGCTCCCTTCCCAGGCGGTTCGGTGCCCATCATGGCTGCCAGAGGCTCAGGACCCATGAGGACACAAGGTGTGAACTTGAGCAGAGAGAGGAAAGCCTGAAGCTGCTTGTAGGAGAGACCAAGAGAAAGCGGCTCCTGGGTGTGCTGAGCTGTGCTGTGCATCGGGCAGCAGGCGGAGCCAGAGATATGGGGGACCTGACCACGCAGGGCGGCGCGCAGCAGGGTCAGCAGAGGGCCCCGACTGGTCATGGGCTTCAGCATGAGGTGACACTGCGAGGCATCATCTGAGTGGGGACATTGGGGCACAGTGAAAATCGCATGGGGACAGGAGGCGTAGAACAAGGCCACAGGGGGACACAGGGTGTGCGCCAGTCTCCTGTACATGATGAGGTCTGGCACGTGCCAGGGAGACCAAGCACTGGCCGGAGCCTGCATATGCCCAGCTGCCAGACCCTGTCACTGCCAGGGCGGGTTCTGGGGGTAGGGCTTGGGTGGGAGAGCCACGTGGTCCTTGGAGGTGCATGGTTTGGGTCCTGTGCACAATGACTTCCCAGGGCCCCTAACAATGTGGGGCCCAGTGGTAGAGGCCTGCTTACATCTGCAGACATACGCGGTCCCAGAAAGCATGCAAAGCTTCTTAGCTAAGTCGTTGATGGTCTCGTTAGGGGAAGACCTAAAAACCTGAGCTCCCGAGTGAGGCTGACACACGAGCTCAGAGAACTGTGGAGGAAGTGTCACAGGGTGCTGCCGAGCAAACGCCCCAACAGGTGAGTTTCCGGGAGGAGGCCACGGCAAGAGCCACTAGTGGGAGATCATTAAGAGGCCAGTGGCTTGATGCAGGAAGACCTGTCCTGCTCTTGGAGACCAGGTGGGCTTTGAGCAGGTGGAGATGGGAGGAGGAAGGGACGAGAGGACCAACGCCCAGCCTCAGGGAAGGGTGGGCAGCTGCTGCGATTCCACGGGGACCTGGGTAGGCAGTGAAGACGCCACCTCTGCCTTTGGTTTCCATGGTGATGGAGTGCCAGGCTGCAGAGGAGCAGCAGAGGCCCCTACCTTGTCCAAGGCGCTGGTCAGCTCCCAGCCGGGCTTGGCCGCCAGCGCTCTGAGCGCCTCCACATTGCTGTTGCTCAGGGTCACCTGCAAGGCAAGGGTTGGAGAGCTGAGTCCAGAGCACAGAGGCGGGCTGAGGCTGTCTGCCTGGAGAGCAGGGGTTGTCTGAGCTGGGATGTGTTGGGAAGGTGAGTCCCTGGGGCTGGCACTGAGCTGCAGCAGACCTGAACTCTGTCTCAAGCTCTGAGTGTAGAAGCCTAACGCGGTAACGGTGGCCTGGCGCTTCAGTGTCATGTTAGCTGATGTAAGACAGATCTGTCCTGAGCAAAGACAGATTCTCCTTCTGAAGTCATTAAGACCTTTTTTTCTTTGAGCTAGGGACTTGCTGTGTGCCTCAGGCTGACCTTAAACTCACTGTGTAGCCCAGCATGTCCTTGAGCGCATGGTGACCTCCCGGTCCTGTGATTACCCGTATGCACCATCATGCCCAGTGACTGTGATTTATAACCATGTGTAATGAGGAACTGTGGGTTTCCTTTTATATTTTGTTTAAATTGGTTCCAATGTCTGCTGCTTTATGGTTGTATAAAAGTGCCTGCTGTGGCGTAACAAATCCTGGTGACACAACGGGTCTCCACACAGCTGGTGGCAAGGACTGAGTGTGTGTCTGTGAATCAGATGCCGATGTCAGAGAAGATGGGGACACGTGACTGGAGACGGTCCCCAAGATAGGGCTCTGCTTGTGGCCGAGACCCAGGCCACCAAAGGGGGAGCAGCTTCTCATCTCACTGTGCATCACACCCCAGACCTGGGGCCGGGAGAGCCCCATGTTCCCTGAGGAGCTCTGGGCGGGATGCTCCTCACCTGCTTGCTGGTGTCCCAGCGTGTGGAGACAGGGACCTCTTCTCTGTGAGAAATAACATATCTCCTGGAAAGAACAACATGGTTAACGTCTCCCTTTACCGCCCACATTGGTCCCCTGCAGCCCCTCTCAGAGCATCTGCAGCGCTGGGGATGCTTGCAGACCGAGCCTCAGGCCTGGCTCTCTGCTGTCATGGCCTTGACCACAAGGGAGGTCCCTGAGTCCTCACCGTGTCCCTTACCTGCCCAGGCGGATTCTCTTGCGTGCGATTGCTCCCCGGTAGCGTCTGAAATCATCCTTTAAGAAAAAGGAAATGGACCAAATTCTGCCATTGCAGTGTTACTGCTGGCAGCCTGGGCACCTGCGACCGCCGTGCTGAAGCCACAGAGGTGGCCAGCCAGGACAAGGGTGTCGGAAGCTCTGCTCTGTGTCCTGAATATCTCCCACCCAGGGAAGACCACAGCTTGCTCAGTCCTGGAGGACAGCAAGCACAGGCACAGGAGCAGCCCAGCCACGGACCAGGCCATGGGCAGGGGACCCAGGAAGGGGACACAGAGGTCATAGCCACCCATAGCAATGAGCAGATGCCCACAGGTCAGGGTGGCATGGCTTCATCATGTCACAGGCCACCAGCATGGTGTGGGAGAGGGGAAGGGTAGTGAACCAAAGGAAGTAAAAGCAAAGAACAGGGCAGGAAGGGGTGGATGGGACCAGACAGGACTGGATGGGACTAGATGGGATGGGGAGGAACAGGAAAGGAGGGGATGGGATGGGACCAGCTGGGGCACGGCGGGCAAGGGTCATGCTGCTTTGTTAGGCAGAAAAGGAACGGCAGTAGAAGTCAGGCAAGGCGGGGCCAGAGGAGCGGCGGGTGCAGCCCCATTCCTGCCGCACCTGTGATGAGACCAACCTTGGAAATGGGTTTGACCCTGGGGAAGGTGATGGGCTTCCCGCCATCGTCAACAGCGCTGTAGATGAGGAAGGCGCTGTTGATGTGCCGGCCCCGGCTCTCGGCCCACTCCTGGCAGTCGAAGGCCTCCACACGCACTCCAACCTCCACACTGCAAGGGACACAGGGCAGTGGGCACGGGGGTGGGGTGGGGTGGGCGGCCTCCCT
>PVKN010034137.1:0-11889 GCA_004027915.1 Capromys pilorides
AGCCCAGCTGATTTTTTTTTTTTTTTTTCTTCGTACTAGGAATTGAACTCAAGACCTTGCACTTGCCAGGCAGGTGCTATGCCTTTGAGCTTTAGATTAATTTTTGAGACAAAATCTCCTTAATTGCTACATCACCCAGGCTGGGATCAAACTGGAGATCCTCCTGTCTGAAGCTCCTAGAATGCTAGGATTACCGGGTTGCACCACCACACATGCCCAGACTCTGGCTGGCTTGGTCGGCCCTAGGGGCAGGGCTGTCATGGCATATGGTGCCAGGGATCGAACCCCCGTCCCTGAGCTTGCCTATGCTTGCCTAAGCAGGCACTTTAGTTTGCTGAGCTATCTCACTGGCCCAACTCTGATTATTTATTTTGAGGCACAAAGAGCCTCAGAGTTAGCCAATGGGAGCCCTTTGAAGGATCTTGTACATAAGCAATGGCAAACCTTTTAGAGCTTTCAATGATGCAAACAGCACAGGTACTGTAGGCTCGCCACCACTGTCCTATGGCCTTTTCACATCCACAGAGGTCTTTTTTAAAATCCAAAGCTGACAATCTCCCTCTGCTTAAAATCATCCCACCTTTAAGAAAACACTCAATCCTGGCCATAGCCTACGAGGCCATGGTGCCCCTGCCCAAGCCCGAGCCTCCCTCCACCTCAGAGCCTTTGCACAGACTTTTCTCTCTGCCCAGAGCGCCTTCCCCAACCCCCTCCCGCAGCCTCCTTCTGACTCTGTCACGCATCCTTCAGTGGAGCCCTGGCTGATTTCCTGGGGGTGTTTCCTTGTCCCGTGCTGCTTTATACTTATGTAATTCAGTGGTCTGTGTTAGTCTCCCTCCTTCTGTGAGCTCCCGAAGGACAGGACTATGCTTCTTGTTGCACCCTAGCTGGGCGCTCAGAGTCTCTGCTGGCCACTTTGTGGGTATGTGCACAAACACATGAATGAATGAATGAATGAATGACCTGAATTCTCCCTTCCCCAGGCCTGTGGTGGTAGAGACACGACCCGCAGATGATCCTACTGCACCTAGCAACCTCTACATCCAGGAATGAGTCCATGTGGGGGTGTCAGGACCCAGATCCTGCATCCTCTCTCCAGCAGACACACTAGTGGCCACATCATATCTAGTCTTCCAATAAACACGATGTTAGTCTCTGCTGCCGTCTTGTTTTTTTTTTTTTTTTTTGGTGGGGAAGAAAGGGTTTCTGAATGTCCGCTCTCCCAAAACTTCAGCAACCCAACACAATGAATGGCAGGGAGTGCAGCACAGACTTTATTTCTCTGGTACAAGGTTGACTCTCCCTCAGCCTCCTTAAGGAGGAGCGGCAAGGAGGCTCAGGGGCTTGTAGCGAGAATAAGGCACTTGAGGTGGGGAAGGAGGCCAGTTGAGGCGTCTCAGCTGAGCTGGTCCTCATACTGTTTGCGGAAACAGTCACCAGCTGGGAAGAAATCCCAACACCTCTCTTGGTACATCTTCCAGACATACGACTCCTACGTTGGGAATAAGAATCCATCAGTCATATTGACTCTGGCTTTGTACTGCCATCTGCTGATTTGGCATCTATTACATTTTCAGGACCCTGTACGTGTCCTTTAATACCCTCTTACCTGACCCGTGTGTTCTGTCTCATCTTTGTTGATCAAATACATTAGGAAAAACCTGAGGGAGACAAGAAAGAACCACCCTTGCTTTCTGTCTTCTTTCGTTTATGGTATTACTGGGGATGGAACCCAGGGCCATCTCTACATCCGAGCCAAACCCCCAGCCCTGACCCTTACCTACGGATTAGCTGCCTGGGACACCTCCTCATACACCACCCCATCCCCTTAGTAGCCAAGGCTCAGTAGCTCCGCCCCTAGTTGGCAAAGGCCCGTCCCACCCTCCTGATTGGCTAGCGACCCTGCACTTACATGTAATTGGCTAGGTTGTGTTCCTCCAGTGTATGGGTTTCAAACCCGTGCGGTGTCGTATCAAAATAGTCGCTGCCTATCCCGCAGATGAAACACTTGGTCTGTAGGTTGTGAGAGACATCAGTGTCTGGCTTGTTTGACCCCCAATCCCCAGCTTCCCTCCTGGTCACCCCCCACACATGACGAACCTCCATATCCTCCTTCACTTGCTCTTGTTGGTCTCGGAGCTCACCAAAAGCGTCGATAATCAGACCTGGAGTGGCAGGACGCAGATTAGCACCTGACTTGGACTCATTGCAGACTATCCCATCGGGCTACCCAGCTGCGGGCCTAGCCTTCCATCTTCTATCTCCCCAGTCTTATCCTGCTTCCAAAGGATGAAACTAGGGGTTTATTGGGCACTTACTATGAGACACTTAAAGGTAGGAGTTGTAATCCACATGACAACACCATGAGGTTAGTACCATGAATGTCTCCATTTTGCAGGTGGAAATCTGAGCCCCGCAGAGGTCACAGCACGGTCTCACAGTAGGGGCAGGCACAGCTGGGATAGGAATCCAGCCAGACTGGCCCCTGGGCCTGCTCTCTTAGCTATGGAGCTAACTCCTGCCTCTGGGCAATGTGCATACCCCCACCCACAGCCCCAGTACTGACCCTGGATGATGGCCAGCAGGATGATAATGACAAAGAAGAAGAAGGTGATGTCAAAGACCACTCGGTAGAGCTCATACGCATCGCCTGCTGGGTCCTCGATCTCATCCCCGATGCCTCCGCCGGCTCGGACACCCACGTACATGTGAAACAGATAACACTGGAGAGAAAGATCGCAGTGAGCACTTATCCCATCACTGGGCCTCACCGAGCCCACCCTGGGCCCTGTGCTAGGTGAGGCTGGGGACACAACAGTGAGGGGACAGCCCCAGACCCCCTGTCTGCCAGGGATCACAGATATGGTACTGGGAAGTGAGAGCCCAGAAGTGGCCCAGAGCGAGACAGAAAGGCATAGGCAGAGGCCTCGGGCTGGGATGCGGAGGCCTAGTGGGATTGGCGCAGGAAGCTCTGAAAGCCCAGTGAGACATCCGAGCCAGCCCCACTGACGGGTGATCAGTGAGGCTTCCTGGAAGAGGCTGTGTGTGCAAGCTGGGACTCAAGGGAGGTGCTAGGTGAATGGGTGGAGGAAAGCGTGTTCCAGGCAGAGAAAACCACATGTGCTACATCACCAGCAGGGAGGAAAGAGTAAATTTGCAGAGTGGGGATGCAGCTCAGTGGTAGAACATTTGCTTAGCGTGCGAGAGGTCCTGGGTTTGATATCCAATACCACACCAAAGCAAAACAAAAAAACCCCCCCTTGCTCATGTGAGGAACTGAAAAGGGTTTGGTGAGGCTAAAAACTGGAGCTTCTGTGAGCAGGGCCTGAGGTGGAGCAAGGTTTGGTTCCATGGGTTCTTCAATGTCCAGCCCAGGCATGGTCCTAGAGCACTTCCTGGAGTGGGCAGCAGGTAAGCTGGAAGGGGAGGGGTCCAAGAAGGAAATGTGTACATGTCAGGTCCCTGGTGGGGGCCAGAGAAAAGGCAGGTGCAAAGGCCAGAGTCAGGAGGAAACACATGGCCTCAGAGGAACTGAAAGAGGACCAAGCAGCCAGAAAGCAACGAGTGCGAGGGACTGTGGTTAGACTTCAAAAGGTTAAATTCAAGTGGGGTCAGCTTCAGCCTGGTTTTGTAGGCCAGGGCGGGTGATTCAGTGTCGCCTACTGGGTGTGAGGGAGGCATAAGAAGGCTCTGAGTGGAGGAGAGGGCAGGGCACGGGCCACCGGGCACCTGGGAAAGAGTTCACACTTTTGCTTTCTGTGTTCCCATGAACACAGTGGACCCAGTTGTCTTGGGGATGAGCTAAGGCTGGGGGCTGATGGGAACAAGACTGTGGGTGGCAGGGCCTGGCCTGGGGGGCCTCAGATGTCAGGCTGAGGAGCTGGACTCTTCTGAAGCAGGGACTCATGGAGCTAGGTTACAGGTCCTTCTGAAATTCACTCCCTGAAATGACTCCTTCATTTGTGGCCTCTGCCTCTAGAAAGGTGAGGTCATTAAGAGTTAGGGTCACCATTGTTAGGAGATAGGAAGAAATGCACACATGAACTGCATGCTGGGTTTTCTTGTTTGTCTGTTTTAGTGCTGAGGGTTGAATCTACAGCCTTTTCACGTAGTTATATCGCTAGCTATTTTTTTAATTTGTGCCAGGAATTGAACTCAGGACCTTGAGCTCACCAGACAGGTGCTTATGCCACTGAGCTATACCCCTGGCTCTAGCCTTTTATTTTTCTTTTGAAACAAAGTCTTGCCAAATTTCCCAGGTTGGGCTTAACTTGCAATCTTCTTGGCTCAGCCCTCTACAAGGGATTACAGGCGTGTGCCACCACATTTGGCCCACTGAAACTTTAAAAATTACAGGTGATATAATTGACATTTAAATAAGCTTTAATACCTGCCAGGCGCTGTTCTTAAGATTTTTTCTTTCTTCTTTTATCTTTTTGGTGATGCTAAGGATCAACCCAGGGCCTTGTATATGGTAAGCTTATGCTTTGCAACTGAGCTACGCATACTCCTATTCTAAGCATTCAACATCCAGGGAGCATATTTTAGTCCTACAAAAAACCCTGTGAAACTGGGACCCTTATTTTGGTGGTGTTGTGGATTGAATCCTAGGCTTCATGAATGCTAGGTGAGCACTTTCCTACTGAGCTACATCCTCGGCCCAATAATACGTAGTTCTAGCAGCTCAGACAATACTAGAACAGCAGCTGACATTCAGGGAGCATTCTTTATGTGCCTGGCCCTGTCCGGTATAGCTTCAATGACCCAGTTCACTGAACCCTCATGACATAAGTATACTTTTCCTGTTTTGTTTCATTTTGGGGGTACTGGGAATTAAGTCCAGGGCTTTTCTACTGAGCTACATGCCCAGTTTTTCCTTGTTTTCTTTTGTTTCTATTTTATTTTATTTTGAGACAAGGTCTGGCTGAGTTTCCCAGCTGGACTTCAACTTGTCATTCTCTCACCTCAATCTCTCAGTTACTGGGATTAGAGGCAAGTGCCACCAGGCCTACCCTGGCTGGGTGCTGTTACTATTAACTTCCTTCACAGGTGGGAAGGAGAGAACCCAGGGAGCTCTAGGGAGGGCGCTCACCGTCATCATGTCATCACACTTCATGTCAGGCTCGTCTTCGTCCTCACTCTTGTTGTAGAACTTGCGGAAGAAGTTGAAGGCCACCACAGTGTACAGGTAGACCACCACAGCCAGGAGGCCCACGGTCATCACCAGCTGTGAGCAGGCAGGGGTGTGTTAACTCTGATTTGGTTTGGTTTGGTGATACTTGGGATTGAAGGTGTGGTCCTTGCATTGTGCCATATTGCCAGCTCTTTTAATGTTTTTTTTTTTTTTTTAGATAGAGTCTGGTAAGTCGCTAAGCTGCCCAGGCTGGGCTTGAACTTTCCACCTTCGTGCTATCGGCTTCTTGAGTGGTAAGATTACAGGTGCACAATACCAAGCCCAGCTCCCTCCCAGGACCTCACCCCACTCAGCCCACAGGGCCCTTGCCCCATCCTCACTGCCCAGTGCACCCCGGCATGGCCTCCTTGCCTCATTTGCCCCAGCTGCTTGGCACCAGATCACTACACCCATCCCTGTCCTGTCCCCTCCACACCTGCTTCCCATTGTGGGTGACAGATGAAAGGATGGTGCGAAGTGTCTTGACTCCCATGGCGATGTCCACAAGGTGGGCAGCGAAGAAGAAGCTGTTGTAGTGTCCCAGGAGAGACATCACCATGTACCAGCCCAGGTAGAGGAAAGACTATGGGTACACAGGGCCCAGGGTCAGGGACACAGGGGCACCTACCTGGAGGCACCCCTGGAGACAGAGCCCCAACTTGTAACACTGCACCCCACTGAATTCCTCCCCAGCTATGGGCCCCTCCTCACGTTGTCTGTGAAGATGACCCCAAACTTCCAGATTTGGTACTTGACATCGATGGACATGAGCCTGTGTGGGGGCGGGGGAGACAGGGAAATGTTGGAGTCTGCACCCTGGCCGCCTCCTTGCCTGCCCCAGGCCCGAGGACTGGCCCCAGCTCACCAGGTCAGCAGGCTCGGCGGAGGGTCAGGCTTGCGCTCATTGTGTGCTGTGATCTCCAGTGTGGCCAGATCCATGCCCAGCAGTTCTGCGATCCGCTCCCGCCCGAAGATGTCGCCGTGTTTTTCTAGGACCTGCCCACCCAGAAGAGTGTCAGCCAAGCACACGTGGCTGGGGGTGGGGGATGTCATGGCCTGCGTGGGGCTCTAGGGACACACTGAATTTTGTGTGAGAAGCTGGGATGCATGTTTCCAGGGAGAACGCATGGGTCTTTCTTTAGCTCCTCAGGGGGAGGCTCCAAAAATGAGAACGATCTAGCTGATTCAGTAGCTACGTTAACTGGGCTAATAAGTTATTATTTTAGGTAGGTAGGCAAGGGAGCCTATAGAAAGAGGCCCCCTGTCATCTATAAACTTACCTCCTCCTCTTCACTCCTACTCACTGTTCCAGCCACATCGGCTTCGCCAAACACACCAGGGGTATCACTGCCTCCGGGCCTTCGTACCCCCGTAGCTCACTCTTGCTCGGATTTCCACCTGACTCACTCCCCACCTCCTTAAGAATTAGTATTTTTCCTCTTCTATAGGAAATAGCAATCTCCCCTTACCATACCCACCTGCCGCTACCCCCTTCGCTGCCTAGTTCCCCTCCCCCACAGACCTTATGACCACCTGCATGTTACCCACGCACTCCTTATCCGTCTTTCCAACCTAGGTGACAGAATTACCGATAGGTTCCTGCCCTAGTAAAACCCGCTAAATTTTCATGGCCCTGATTCAACATGGCCAAATCCCAACAACAGCAGCTTATCTTCCCAGTGACCACTTCCCCACTCCAGTTTCCTACCCACACAAGGAGCCCCCACTCAGCTCCGTGTGTCCCCGAACCTGCCTCTCAAACTCCACCCCTAGCAAAAGCCCAGACAGTCTTGGCCTTCCTGTCTCAGGTCAGGGGACCCGCCCATCTCCCTGCCCTCCATCCTCTCCGTGTCTTCAGATCCTTCTCTGGGTCCCCAAACTTTTTATTTCTGCTTCTCTGCTGCGGAAAAACCTAACACAGTTTCGTCTACTGTGGGATCCCAGGCTCCTGAAATGCTTTCTCAAGAAACATTCAAGAGGGGCCGGCGAGATGGTTCAGTGGTCTAAAGCGCCTGCTTAGGAGGGCTCAGGCAACTACGGGGACTGCAGTTCGATCCCCGGCACCACATGCTGCGCCAGCGGCACCACCAGGGCAGGCTGAGCCAGCCACAAAAAAAATGAATAAATAAAGAAACAAACAAACACAACAAGCAAACAAATTAATAAATAAATAAAATTTAAAAAAAAAAGAAACATTCAAGAATTGAATAAATAAGTTATGTGATGGAATCAACACTTGGCTGATGTTTTCCTCTGTGTGTCCCAATTCTGTTTGCCTATTAGGTCAAGTAATTCTCCCAGCAACCCTGTGGGGTTCACCCTATCATTACCCTACTATGAAAATGAGGGAAACTGAGGAACAGAAAGGTTGGGAAGATAGGAGTGGAAAAGCAGGCAATCCTTAGCAATGTGTGCTTAAAATAGTGTCCTCATCTATTTCCTCACAGCCACTATTTTATTTATTAGCCTTTTTATTTTGTATGTTTTATTTTTTGAGACATGTTCTCACTGAGTCACTAAATTGCCCAGGCTGGGCTTGAACTTGTAACCCACCCACCTTAGCCTCCCAGAATCCTGGGATAATAGGCATGTACCCCAGCTCTGCACTCAGGCCATGACTATTAATTGAGTATCCACCCTAGGTCAGGTACTCTTTTTATTTTTTTTCTTTTTGTACTAGGAATCAAACCCAGGACCTTATGCCTGCCATGCAGCACACTGAGCCCAAGCCTGGGCCACGCATTCTGCCCAGTGTTACACCTATCATCTCCCTGGACAAGGAAAGTGATTCTGTCCATGTCTCCAGGGAGAAACTGAGGCACTCCTCAGAGAAGTGACACAAGGTCACACACAAAGCAAGGGCTTGGCCTGGCTGGGATGGCCCCATGACAGCAGGGGACCCAGCCCCGATAGCTCTGACCCCTCCCTACCCATGCCTTACCTTCCGTTTCACAAACTTGTCCCAGTAGTTGCTGGGGAAGGACCTGCCAAGAGAGAGCTCCTGTGAGATGTCAGGGCAAGAGGAGACAGGGACACCACCAGTCCAGAGTGGCTTGAAATCCCAGTGCTTTCTTATTTTCTTCCCTTTTTTCCTCCTTCCTTTCTGTCTGTCTGTCCGTCTGTCCATCCGTCTGTCCCCCTCTTAAGACATGGTCTCACTATGTTGTCCAGGTTAGCCTGGAACTCTGAGGTTTAAGCAATCCTCCCACCTCAACTCCCTCCTCCTATGGCCCAGTCAGGGCTACAGGGCTGGGTACAGATTCAATCAGCTCAAAATCCTGACCCGCAAGCTGGGTGTGGTGGCGTATACCTGTAATCTCAGCACTTGGGAGGCTGAGGTAGAAGGATCATTGCAAGTTCGAGACCAGCCTGGGCTACAAAGTGAGCTCAAGGCCAGCCTGAACTGCATAGCAAGACCCTGTCTCAAAAAGACAAAACAAAACCCTAAATCAGGGTCCCCACGCTGAGGAACTTGTTGCCCAGTTTGGTGGGATCAGGTGAGGCAGGGGCCTTGCAGTTAGAGCCAGAAGAGAAATAAGATCCCAGAGCTGTCCTTAACTGCGAGGCTTTGAGGGATGGCAGTGAGAACCAAAGCAGCAGCCTGCCCACGTCAGCTCCAGTGAAATGGTCTGCTGCTCCTCACAGGGCCAGCAGGCCAGCTGCCCTTCTTCCTTCCCTCCCTCCCTCCCTTCCTTTTTTCCCTCTTATAGTTCTGGGGATGGAATACAGGACTCAAACACTTTAGCACTGAGCTACACCCCCAGATATTTACTTTAATTTGATGCTTCTGGCCTTGGACCTACCAGTTTTCCCACTTACAAGTTGATGGCTTAATATATCTCCAAGGTGGCGAGGGATGCAGGGGTGGATGGGAAGATTTATTAGGAATCCATGGATTGAGTAGGCTTTACAGTGCTTCAGTTCCCTGCATGTCCTATCCTTCCTGATGCCCAGATGGTCACTGACTGGTCCAGTGCGAGCACTTCCCTCCTAGCTGGCTCCTTGTTCACCACTTTTCACAGGACAAGTCTACTTTCTGGCCCAAATTGCTTGTCCTGTATTTTCTTGCTCCAGCCCTGAAAACTCCCATTTCTCCAGGAAGCCTGCTTCCCCTTCCTTTCTTTCCCTCCGTGGGGACTGGAGATTGATGCTTTCACCCTGAGCTACATCCCCAACCCTGCTTATTTTGGGATGGTCTTCCTGTCTCTCTGAGTGTTGGCTTTATCAGCCTATACCACTGTGTGCAGCTCTGATCCTTTTCATGGGAAATGACATTTAAAGCTGACCTCTCAGACAGACACTGTTTTAATTCATTCATTAGTATTTCTGCAGTAGCAGAGATGCCATGAACATGCAGGACATGCGCTCCACCACTGAGCTGCTTCCTCAGCCTCCAAACCCTATTTTTATTTATTTATTTAGCAGAACCGGGGATCAAACTCAGGACCTTGCACTTGCCAGGCAGGCACTTGTGTCCCTGAGCTACCTCCCTGGCCCCTCCAGATCCCCCTTTCTTTTTGTATTATGGCTGGCTCAGCCTGCCCTGGGGGTGGGGCTGGCACAGCATGTGGTGCCGGGATCGAATTGCAGTCCCTGCGATTACCTAAACTTGCCTAAGCAGACGCTTTAGACTTCTGAACCACGTTGCCGGCCCCCAGATCCTATTTTAAAACAGCACTCTCTCTCTCTGCTTCTTGGCTAAGCTATGTACCTGAAAGTGGGTAGGTTAAAGGTAACTTTGACAGTGTTAGTGAAACTGTAGAATGTGCTTATCTCTCTTTCTTGCTCCTCAAATCCTTTCTCTAGGTGAGACCCCATAATAAGACGCCCCAGATGATGCAGCCCCTCTTCACAAACACATGAGCTGGGCCTTGATCCTGGTGGAGAATGGAGAGGCCTAGGAGTACAGGATGGGGCCCTCATATACCCTTTTCCTTCAAATCCTAGTGCCTTGTCTTTCCACTCGTGCCTGGGCAGAAATCATCCCCAAAGACTTTAAGTGCAGGCTGCCAGGCCCCACCCAGCCTCACAGGACCAGAGCCTCCAGGGCACAGCCTGGGAACCTCTGTGTCCCCAGCACCCTCAGCTAAACACTAATGCTCAGGAAAGGTATCAGTTTTAGGGAGAGATCTGCTGCTGTGCTCCTCGGTCCAGGCCCTGGCTGCTCTGCTCCCCTCCACACCCTGAGCATGGCTACCATGGCTAGCATGGCTAGCTGGGCCCTTACGGCGTGTTGAGCACCAGACGGTCCCACTGCCCCTTCACATCATCATCCTCGGGCTGCTCCGTGATGTAGAGGCCATCAAACTCCAGCTTCCGGGCCAGCTCCTTTTCCCGTTTAAAGATTACCAGGGGCACCTGGATAGAGAGAGGAGGAAGCAGAGGGTAAATGGCAGGCACCCGGGTGAGGCCACCAGCTCTGCAGAAGCCAGGACATTTCTCTGGAGCCTGTGGGAGAACTTATGTCAGAGGAGCTTCCCAGGGGATCAGCACTGAAACAGAGGCACAGGCCAGGAGACAGGCCAGGATGGGAGGGAAACGGCAGTGTGCACAGGGCTGGCCCCTTGCAGGCTGGTGCTTCCCAAGTAAAGGAGGTCCCACATGAACCCCGAGGAAGGCTGAGAGGGAAGCAGGGAGGAGGTAGTGGAAATGCAGCAAAGCACAGCAGGTAGTGAGTGGGTGTAGCACGCGAAAAGCTCAAAGTCAGAAGAACTCTGCTCATTCTACAGCAAAATGATAATTTATTTCATAAAACTGCCAGATCTCGTGGAACCCAAACTGATGCGTCATGCCAGGTCTCTGGGTTGTCACAAACCTCAGGCCTATCGTACATCAGAGCCCATACAAACCAAGTGGACCCGAGAGATCATAATTCACTAAATGACTGACATACAGAAAATAATATTCCCAATGGCAGATTTGCCTCCCAACCCAGAAATTAACAGTCACACATGTGTGGCACAGGAAGTCCTGGACTTGGCCCCTCGGCTATGATCTGCATCAGTTCCCGATTGCAATATCTTCCTTGCTGAAGACCCCTGTCCTTACCCAACCTCAAACCCTGCTGCAGGCCCTGGGCCAGGTCCCCTTAGCCAGTGCCCAGCTTCCTGCCCTCCAAGTCCCTGCCCTGGCACATGGTCACGACCCACCTTGAGACAGTTGTAGCCGATGATGCAGAGAAAGGCCACCAGTGTGTGCAGCAGGCTCAGGCACCACATAGCAGGCTCCATGTAGCCCGTGCTCTCCTCCAGGAAGTAGTACACCATGTTCTCATCTTCGTCGCCCTCTGCCTCCTCACCAGCACCTGAGCCCCAACCCGAGCCGCCACCAGATCCTGCACCTGACATGTCCCCAGCTGCTGAGCCCTCCAAGTCGTCCTCCCCTGGTGGAGAGTCTGAGACCTGAAGTAGGGAAGAGAAGAATCAGGGAAGGGATCCTGGCACCCTAGTTTCCATCCCCAGAATCCACTTGCATAATGAGCAGTCTCCGCTCCACATAGGGGCTGGATGTGGCCCCTGTCAGATACCCAGCCTTGAGACGGCTGTCAATCAAGACTAGGGCTGGCTCCAGGACCCCATCTAGCCAATCAGACTCTGATTTGGAAATCTGCTCAATGAACTGAGTAGAAGGATTGAAAGCAATAGAATGTCTTGATGGTGGGGCCCTAAAGACAATCACCACTAATGATAATAAAAACAAGATAAATAGCAGGTAAC
>PVKN010034138.1:0-11888 GCA_004027915.1 Capromys pilorides
ACTTTACAATGATTTGCCTTAAAGTGTGTGTGTGTGTGTGTGTGTGTGTGTGTGTGTGTGTGTGTGTTTTGGAAAACCAGAATGAAAGAGAAGCACTTACTTTGCCAGCTTCCAAGACTTAGCAGTCTTCGGGATTGTGATACTCACACAAGAAAGAACATGGATAGCAACATATCAGAAGAGTTTAACGTAGGTTTGCATATATGCAATCAATTGATTTTTAAGAAAGGTGTCAGCGCTGTCTGGTGGACAAAGTATTTTTAAATAAATGGTTCTGGAAGAACTGAATATCTATATGTTAAAAATACCTTGTAACTTACGCAAAATACTTTAAAAGAGTTAAATATTAAAAATAGAAGCATAAGCATAACATAGATGTGACATGAGGGCAAACACAAATTTCTTAGGAACAAACACTCAATGTAAGAACATAGTGATGTACTGTAGCAAAAAGTTGTATTCTTTAAATGATGCGAACACAAAAGACGAAGACTGGGAGAAGGTTCCACTAAATATATCTTGCAAAAAACTTGTATTTAGAATATATGAAGAATTTTTAAAACACAGTAATAGCAAGAAAAATAGACACCACACCTGAGCAGGTACTTTATGGAGGACAGTATTTGAATAAATAAGGAGCACAGAAAAAGTGAGCAACACTGTTAGTCAGCAGAGAAGCACAAATACCAACCATAGTCAGATGCTAACATCTGCCTTCCAGAAGGATGAAAAGAAGACAGTGCTAAATGCTGAAGATGCTGTGGAGTTGTGAGATCAGACAGGGTCGGTGGGCAATCCGAGTAAGAAGAACGAGGCAACTTCTTACAAATACATACTTGGCCTATGGAAGAGGAATTTTAGTCTCAGAGAAGTGATTTAACCTTGACAGAAATGGAAATATATGTCCATGTGAAGACTTGTACCGAAATCTTCACAGTGTTGAAATTTCAATGAGATACCCATCACAAGGGCAGTTGTATTCAGAGCCACACTGAACAGTAAGGAAGAGTGACGAGTGGTAGATTGAACATAGGGATGTGTATCAAAAACATTAATCTGAGCAAGAGAAGCCCAAAACTGACAATATGATGCAGGAATTGGAAAGCAGACATGTAGTTTTGGTCAGACAGCTCCATGTAACCCTCACCCTGAATCCAGATGTCACAGCTTACTTTGCCCACTGTCTACCTTTATTTACAAGCACGGCCTGGAGCTGTCTTCTCTCTGATTTGTGTCAGAGCATTGGGGTGGGGGGGAGCGGTGCTACAAAGCTGCTGCTGAAGGTGGTCAAATGCTGTAGGCTCCTTTGACTATGCTTCCTGGGATCTTGGTGACACACAGACAGTGCCAACAGTGCAGGGACAACAGTGTGGTGACAGTCACTCACTGTGGGATAGAGCCCCCAGCCCATGAGCTTTGTCCTCTTCTTGATGGTCAGAGCAGTTTTGGTGACAGTGTCATTTCTGCAAGGACAGCATAGCCTGGCATACAAGGACCAGGGCAGGTGCTTGCAGTGATGAGATACAAATGTGAGCCTGTCATGGCTCCTGTCCTCTGACAGTTCCTAGTCTGCAATATCACAGTCCTTACTGATATACACTCAGGTATGTTGATAATATGAAACGTGATCGAAATACACAGTGAGTGATTAAGTGAAAAAACTTATTACAGTAAAAGACATGGTGCAATTGACCTCTCTCAAAATGATGTTCGTAATTTTGGAGCACAGTTATCTTATCATCCTTGCATCTTCCTGGAGCATCTATGGATACCCTCGTTCGTAAGTATGCATATGCAGTGCGATAAAAATTCAGTGAATGCTGCTGCCAGGTGCCATCCAGCAGAAGGGTGGGCTCGTAGAGACACAAGGGCGTGTCCTCTCCGACCTGACTCCTGGACCAGCACCAAGTGAAGTCTGACCTTTCCTTAAAGTCAAGACAATCATATGAGGCAACCGCTTTGCATAGATTCAGACATGGAGGCAGCCAAGGCAGCACAAGCCCTGGCACTCCTGGAAGAGGACTTCGCAGACCTGCTTCCAAAAGAGGCAAGAACAACTGGGTGAGTGCGCTTGAAGCAAGCGGGTGTTTGCAGGGGGACTGATGGCACAGTGCCTTCCTGTCTTTACAGTCTAAACACAAACTCTATTTTCTGTCCACACTTCATGTGCCTGTGCACATGTATATTTATACTTGTGCATTTTTTTTTCACATACAGGAAGATATGGCTGTATGGAGCATTTCCCTTCTTCTATTGCTTCTAGAAGAGCACAACAGCACAGCTTATTTTGTGGGAACTCTTTCTCAGCCTGTAATACTGATATTTGGCTGAGTTACCTGGAGTTTCCTGGCAAAGGACAAATCTGTAAAGTAACCAGTTCAATGTCACCTCCTATGCCTGAGCTAGAGCTTCACTGCCCATAGCTGAAATTCCTCACTTAGCAGGCAGGGTCAACCCCCGTGGGAGTGGAGCACTCCACAGCACACAGGCAAGATGACACCGGAGATACTGCCCTGGGCGCTGCTGTTTCAGAAGCATGCATTGCATAGAGCCTGAGAAGTTATTTCTCCTAAGGACAATCCTTAACATAGGCAATATGTCCTGAAGATGTCTTACAAGGGCAATCAAGATTTAGCCTGGGGGCTGAGTGGGAGGAAGTTATAATGTACGAGGTGAGTCTTTGGAGACTTTAAAAAACCCATTAACAGTGAAGTTATTAATGTCTTTTTTTTATGCAGCTGTAGCGCAGAGGTGGACCCCAAAGAACAGTCCATGTTATGGAACATTTTTACAGAAATCCATTTTAAAAATAGGAGAATGCTATAAATGAAGACTTGCAGTGGGAAGTGAGTACGTGCCTGGCCTCCTGGACCCATTGTGGATTTTCTGAAGAATAAAGAGAAATTCTCCTCTTAGCCTTCACTGTGAGACAAAGAAATAGAAGAAAAATCTTCCACTGTAAAATTTGATTATCTTCTTTTACTCAAATTTAATTTTATTCTTTTGTCTCTTGTACTTCATTTAACCAACCCTAACATTTTCAGGCCTCTGTTAACTTGAATGTAACTTTAAAAAATATCAAATTATTAAAATTTCATTAGGCATACCTGTGATATACAGTGAAGTGTCTCTCTTCAAAAAATCAAGAGGAACTCATGCCCTATAAATAAAGTCCCTCTCTGGCTTGTTATCAGAAAGGGAAACACTTAGGTGCTGTGTTTTCCCAAAGAGGCTGACAGATTTGCACTTATGTTTGTTAGACTGAGAACTCTTTATGAATGAAGGCTTGGCCTTCCTCATCTTTCTGTCCCTTGGCCATAGCAGAGACCTAGCACATAGTAGTGATCAGTCAATGCTATCCGATGAGTAAACTCTAAGTCCATCCAAGCCCTAACTCAACCACTACCTAAATGCTTCCTTTCATGGCCAGAGTCTTGGCCAGTTGCTGAATCTATGGAGCTAAGCTGGGTGTGAGTCTCTGTAATGTGCCCAAGGTCTGGTGGTCCTAAGAGAAGCCATTTCTGCCAATGCTTGGGTCAGGGACACAGAGCAAGTGGCAACAGGAGTTGTGTAGGAAGACAGGAAGGAGGGAAATCCTAGGGGGACTCTGGACTGAAGACCAGGAAGCTGAGGCTGCAGTCCCAGCAGGGGAAACCTGTTTTGGTCACATTCCTCATGGAAAGAAAGCTATCAGAACCTAATGTTGGTGCCTGTGAGTGTGCATGGGTCCTAAGGGAGGGCCTGGATATCCTTGGATCCTGAACCCTGACCCTGACCCCCCTAGCATTCTCTGTTCCTGTGTTTCATGTCAGCAGGTTGCTTGTGTGCCGGATGACCCAGGGTGCCTGTCCAGTGTCAGAATGAGCAAGCGGGCCAGTGGTTAGCTGTACAGTCTCTGCTACACCAGTGGCCCTCACTTGTTAGACGGCCGTGATGGAACACTGGCCTTTCGGCTCTCGGTTCTAGCACCACAGCAGTTGCTTTTCTGCTCCCCTTAAAATTCAGTTTTTCATTTCCTTTATATTGTATCTCTATCAGTTGGCTCATTTTTCTCACACTCCGATTGTCATTTTTCATCTTTCTTTGTTTTCCTCTTTCTTTTTTTCCCCTCTTAGACACAGTGGGAAAAAGAATAGAAATTTTTCTTTGGTTACAATGGAATTTAAAACAGATATGGGAAGAGATTATTTTTAATAGTTTGAGCTCTGCTGGAAAATTTAAAGAAGATATTTTTGACTCAATTGAATTTTAAATCTTACTAAGATGGATTTTAACCTTTTACTGTGAATCTGATAAAAGCAACTTCTGCCCTCACTCACCTTCCACAGTTTTGCATCTAGGAACAGGAAATTGTCTCTCTCCCGAAGCCCGCTCAGGGATGCAGGTTAAGAAGCCTCCATGGAGCCGGGGATCCTAGGTGGGCCCAAGAGTCCAGGTCGTCCACACTATGCAAAAGCACCAGCTGCTTTTGTTTTTTTCCGTGCTCTTCCACTCTCCTGACAACCTGCAGCCCTCACTTGGGAGGCTGCTGAGTGGCCAGTTGGAGTGGGAGCTGCCTGCATGTGTGCAGCCCTTGGAGAAGGCCCCGGCTCTGGCCCCAGGCCACTCAGCTGGAAAAGACATCCCAAAGATTGGGAGCTGCAGGGAAAACGCAAAGCAGGTTGCTGGGCTCCAAGTGAGGAATAGGCTAGAGTAATAAAACACAGCCGGAAGCCCAGCTATGGGGTAGGTCTCCCTGTTTACAACTCTTTCACTCTAGGAGCTTTTCTAAATTGCTTGCTCTGTGTTTTATAGGATGATAAGCCGGAAATCTCAACTTCCACCTTCTGTGTGTAAGAGCCAGAGATGTAGGGTGTCTTCTGTACAGCCATGATTTCTCCTGCAACAGGGAGTGCCCTGGAAGCTGAGCATTGCGACATGTGGAATTAGATAGGTTGGGGTGAGAAGCAGTCTGACTTGGAGCCATATAGCACAAGGAAGGTGTAATTGTGAGTGTGTGTGTGTGTGTGTGTGTTTCCCTGGTTAGGCGCTGCCTGCTAAAGAAACACAGTGGGCCCTTGTGTGTCTTCAGTTTTCAACTGAAAATGACAACTGAAGGCACTAAAATAGCAACTGCAATTACTCAAACATCTGGTTCGTCAGGATGACTTTGATGAGATAAATATTCCTTTCTTAAGAAGAGTTCACTTTGCAGCTGTGAACATGCCGGCTCTTGGGGTTAATTTGCACAGGGAAAGAGAGTCATTTCCACTGAAGGTACTTTGTTGCCAATGACACCTCTCATGAAGTCACCCTCAAAGGTGTCACAGTGCTAGCACTGTGGGGGCATTCATATCCAGCCGTCCACCAGGCAATCTTAGGATTTGTGTTCACTCTTCAAGGTTTACTTTTTCATTTTTTAAATGAAGCAATAGTAGGAATTGCACTCAATCTTCAATCTTTCTTCTTTCTTTCTTTCTTTCTTTCTTTTTTTCTTTCTTTCTTTCTTTGGTACAGGGTCTCACTACACAGCTTGAACTTGTAATGATCCTCCTGTTTTCAGCTTCCCCAGCACTGGAATTACAGGCATGCACCACCACACCCAGACTCAGTTGCTGGCTCAGTGAGCCTGGGGGCAGGGTTGGCATGGCATGTGGCACCAGGGATTGCATCCTGGCCCCTGTACTTGCTGAAGCAGGTGCTTAGGCTGCAAAGCTATCTCGCTGGCTCGTTTTTCATTTTTAAATGAAGCAAGAGTTGTCACATATAAACCTGTGAGAAGTGACCCTCAAAGGCCAATGTGTTTTCCTGCTTTTTGGTAAAGAAAGTGGACTCTTGGGTTGCACTGATTTGGATTCAGGGCCACTGAGGAATTCAAGTGTGGTTCTTTAAGGCTTCCGGCTATTCTACCTGCAAATTTAAGTTGAGAGAACATTAATTTAATTGGGCAAATATTCTTGTCTTGATAAATGTTGTTCAATGTGAAAATTTTCCTATGTCACAAACAGTGCCATTCTTCTCCTTGGTGGGAACCACAGGTTAGTGGGAGTGAATGTGATTATAGCCACTCCTGCTCTTTTTATTTTCCCATGGGAGCTTTGTATGTATGCTGCCTTTAGTTGATGTAGGGGGATGCATCAATTTTCCCCTTCTTGCTACAACAAATGAACATAAACTCAGTTGTTCCAGGTAGTAAACAAATCTAGACTTAGGCAGACAGGTACTTTGTTAGAAAGAATTGTTGCAAGGGGTTGGGGGATGCTGTAACCCTGGGGTCTGTGGGGAACTCAGAGGTCAGGAAGCAAAGATTTCTCCATAGAGAAGAGTAAAGAGGTTGGAGAGAACCTGGCAGGTGCCATGGAATGAGGAGCAGGAGCTGACAAGGGGACCCAGCAGAAAACATTTTACCAGAGGTCTCCCTACTCTTGGGAAAGGATATTAAGGAGGGAATGTGTGTTGGTTTTCATTGTGAGAGGTCAAAGATCAGGAGCCTGGGGGAGAAGCGAGGCTTAGCTGAAGTTTGGCTCCACAGACAATGTGCATAAAATAATAGGCCATGCAGAGTGGGAACTTGGAGAGGTTGAGTCTGATCTCATCATAGGCAGGCAAGAGAGCATCCTGGAGTTTTATGCTAAGCCACATGAGCATGGGTGATTCTTTTCAGTCATTTCCTAGAATACCACACAATGGAAGCTTTTCTTAACATGGGCTTGTTTCCAGGGTAACAAGTCTCAGGCAATTTGACATTATCGGTGGCTTGAAATAATGCAAATTTGTGATCTTATGGCTTTAGAGGGTAGAAACCCAAAATGAGTAGTTCTGGGTTGAAAATCCAGGCATGACTGGATTCCTTTCTGAAGATTTTGGTGTGATTTACAGTTTCAGAGGAACTACAGACCTGGCCTCCTGTGGCTCCCTTCCAACCTTCCACACCAGAGATAGCTCTAGGTGTCTCTCTTATCGTATCGCTCTGACCAGGTCTCTTCTGCTAAATTTTTTTTGCATTTGAACACCCTTGTGATTATATTAGCCCAAGTGCATTACCCAAGACACAGCAAATTGATTCCACCTGAACCTTTAATCCCTTTCCCCCTTGATCTAACTCATAGGTTCTGGGAATTAGGACCTAGGTGGTGTAGGGTGTTATCAGTCTGCATTTACTCAATGCACTATTAGGCTTCATCTCTAGATGTCCTTCCAGAGCCTCATGTACCTATTTAGGGACTCTTGGAAGGTGGCTGTGTGATAGGGATGATACAGGTAACTCATTATTAGGCAGAGAGGTCTGGTTGGAAGAGAGGTCACTGGGGCTTCACCTGGAAGGATGCATCTCTTTCCCTGGTCCCTCATTCTCTGTGTGTATCCTGGATACTATGATGTGAGTGGCTTTCTCTTCCATGGCCCTGCACCATGATGTTTCTTCTGTACCTACCATAGACTAAGAGATGAGCCAACACAGACCTTGCCTTAAAGAACTGGTATTATATACTTCAATCCAGCTACAAGGAAAATGACTAAGACAAATACTCAAAGACATTTTTTTTTTTTTGGCCTAACTTTGCTATTTTAGTACTGAGTTTTCTAATTCAAGGCAGTAACTCTCAAACTTTGTCATCATAGCTCCTTTCTATAATTTTAAAATGTCTTGAGAATCCCAGACAACTTTTGTTCATGTGGGTTATATCTATTGATGTTCCTTGCTAGAAGAATTAAAGCCAATAAGATATCATCATTTCTTTCTTAACTTATTTAAACTTTAGCAATAAACTCATTATATGTCAACGCAATATATTATTACTAAGAAACAACTTTAATAAGAAAAACAGCATTTTTTTAGGAGTAGGAAAATTTATTGGAGAAAAGGAACAGGGGACTAAGAATAACTCCTGAGAAACAGAAGGGGCATTGAATGGGTTGTTCTGCTTTGTGTTTTTAAGATTCCTTCAGTGTCTGGTTTGATAGAGGAAGCTTGATGTCACTGGTTCTGTCTTTCATCTGTTGAAAAATACTGCTTTGGTAGAGGTAAATGAAGAATATCCAGGCCTAAACAAATCTGTAGCTGGAAAATGAAAGAATGTTTTAATAGCCTTTATAGCTGTACTTCTTTGATACTTCATCCAAATTTGACAAGTGGGACAAGTGTCATTTTTTAAAGGTTAATTGCATGTGGAAACTGAAAGCATCAGTGAGTTTATGCAGTCTATTTATGTAAAATCTAATGGTCTTGCACCAAGAGTAGCATTTTTACTGATTCATTACTTATAATACCACCTAATGTTAACTTGTAGCATATTGGTTTTCAGAGTTACCAAGATCCTCCAATTTCTGACATATTTTTAGTCAAATATTGAAAAATCATGTTTACTATATCACTGCTAAGTTCATCAGAAAGAACTGAAAGTGTTGGCCAGCTCCAAGTGGTGATACAAGTTGTCTAAATTTCCATTTTTCTTTGCAAAGGTCAAATGTTATCACCAGCAACAAATTTGCCTTTTGCTCTGTATCACAGTGATGGTGGAGCAAACACGGGCTTTGCTGGTGCCCGTGGAGGTGGGGACAATGGTTTGCACTGACTGTCCTCGAAATCTTCTCTGCCTTGTGCTCAGTCAGAGCAGAGGAGCCAGCACCATCCCTTCCACTGAGACGGGTCTGCTGTGAGACAGTAACAACGAATATATTTTCTTAAATCTCAGGCTCTCAGTGCATCTGCAAATTATTCTAGGTGACGAAATGGAGTTCAGGCACATGGCGCTTCTGCCACATGCTAAAGTATAGTATTTGTCTCCGAGAAAACCTTGTTCTACTGTCTGAGGTGTGAGCTGAACTGCCTCTTTTTTTTTTTAAATGAAAGACAAGCATGGTTTTCAGGTTCAGTGTTTGGCAGATATTTTTAAAATGAACAAAGCAAGCCATTCATGTCAAGGCAAATAAATACTAGAGAAGTGGACAATTAGCTAGCACTATTATAGAAACAGTTTAGGTCTTGTGGATGAGGGAAAGCTCCTGGAATGTCCACAGTTGCCACAGACCACGATTTGTGGACTTCTGACACATGGGATATTTGTCACATGTTTTATCATTTTTATTACAGCTGTTATTTTTTAATTAGTACATCTTAGCATTACAAAGCGGCTGCATTCGTTGTGGTGAGACGGTGCAGCACATGGCAGATCTCTACTGTTCTTGTTTATTGCTCTTAGCTCTCCTCCTCCTTTTCCCATCTCTTGATCCCATTTCATCTGAAACAGATCTTGCTATTTTCTAATTAATATCTAGTTTTTATTTGGTTCCTTATTATATTGTGTTTCTCATATAAGTAAAATCATCCAATACCTAAGTTGGATGTCTGATTTATTTCAATTAACATAATGGTCTCAAGGTGATTCCATGACCTGAGGAAGGACTCGAGTTTATCCTTAACAATGAACAGTTTGTAAATATTGTATTTTTCTGCATATATTTTTTTTGTTTATGGGCATATCGGCTATTTCCAAGACTTAGCTATTTTGAATTGCTCTGCTATAAGCATCGGCATGCAGGGATCACGGTAATATAATGTCTTTAGGTCTTTTGGAAAGATAACTGGAGGAGCAATAGCTAAGTTAAACAGAATTTCAAGTGCTAGTTTGCTTTTTGGAATCACCAAACGGATTCCATAGTGGTTGTACTACTTTGTATTTCCGCCAACAACATAGATGAGTTCCTTCGCTTCTCCCTCCAATCTGACAGCATTTGTTATTTGAATTCTCAGTGTTGGTCTTTTTTTTTTGGCATAACATGGAGTATCCATGGTGTTTCCACTTCTATTTTTCTAATAGTTATATTGTACAGTTCTGCATGTATCTATTGAACATCTATACTTTTATTTTCATCAAGTGTTCTTTTCAGTTGCAGTTTTTAATTGGCCCCTTTATTTGGTGGTCTTTTATTAGAAATAACATTTCATTTTAAAGATGTGAGTCCTCTGTCCAAGAAATACCTGGCAAGACATCTTTCCCACGTTCTTGGTTGTCTCTTCTCTCTGTTGGTTGTTTTCTTTGTTGTGCAGAAGATTTTTAATTTGATGTGATCCCATGTGTTGGTTCTTGCTACTCTTCCTTGTACCACTGGACTTATGCTCAGAAAGTGCTTGCCTATACATTTGTCCTTAAGAGTTCCACGTATTTCATCTTGTAATAAATTAAGTGCTTTTATTTTAACAATTAGATATTAGATTTATTTTTATCTTAGTTTAGTATATGGTGAAAGACATGGGTCTAGAAATAATCTGTATGTATTTAGCCAGTTTTTCCAAACATCATTTATTGAACAGGCTGCCTCTCCTTCAAAGTGTGTTTTTGGCCCCTTTGTCAAAGATTAAACAACTGTTTGTTCCTTCATCCTCTGTTCTGTACCACTGATCTGTATATCTGTTTTGAGACCAGTATCATGGTGTTCCTTCAGCTTTAGCTTTGTGATATAACTTCAGATCCAGGATTGTGATGTCTCCTGCCTACATCTTGTTACTGAGGGTCACTTTTGTTGTTCTGGGTCCCTCACTTGTTTAATTAGGATTGTTTACTCTGGATCTGTGTGGAACACTGTATGTGTTTTGATTTGGATTGATTTAAATCTATGTGTTGGTTTTGTAAGTGTGACCATTTTGATGCTGGGAGTTCTGCTTAATCAGTAGAGGGGATGTGTTTTCACTTTTTGACATCATCTTAAATTTCCCTTTTTAGGATGCTGAAGTTATTGTAGATTCTTTCATGTTCATGATTGTGTATATTCCTAAATATTTGATTTTTCTTCATGATAGTGTGATTTCCTAATTTCTTTCTTAGTGGGCTTATCATTTGGATACAAGAACACTTGATTTTTTTTTAGAAATTTATTTTGTATTCTGCTTTATTGTTGAGTTATTGTAGGGGTCCTTTGGGGAGCTTTTTTTAGTTTCCTCTGTAAAGGGTCATGTCACTGCAAAAGATGATTCTTTTTATTCCTTATATCTAAACTTGTCATTTTTTTCTCTTGTCTGGTTGTTTTGGCTAATGTTTCAAGGTCTATGTTGTACAGGAATGGGGATAGTGGACATCATTCATTTATTCTTAATTTGGGAACTTTTCATTTTGACCCCTTTTAATATGATGTTGACAGTGAGACTATTATAAGTGGCTTTTATCTGATAAAAGGTATTTTGTACCTCTTTTCCTCAGGAATTTTATTGTGGATGGATATCAAATAATTTTTCTGTATCTATTGAGATGACCACATGATTTTTGTCCTTACTTCTTTTCATGTGATAGACCACATTTGTTGATTTGTGAATTTTAAGTCATCCTTGCATCTCTGGGATGAAGCCTGCTTGGTGTTTATGTATGATTGTCTCAGCGATGTGTTTCAATCTGTTTGCCAGTATCTTGTTGGGAAAGTTTGTATCTGGCTTCAGTAAAGAGATTGCCCTGTATTTCTGTTGTCTGGTTTCGAATCTGGCTTTTGAATACTGGCTTCCAGAAATGCTTTGGGGGGATACTCCTTCTCCTCCAAATTCTTTAAAGAGTTTGAGGAGTATTGGCATTAGATCTTCCCTGAAGTTCTTATAGAATTTGGCAGTTAAGTCCATCGGGGCCCAGGTTATTTAGTACTGCTTTAATTTCATTGTCTGTTATTAGATTTTTGTTTGTTTGTTTTAAAATTCTTTCTTTAGTTTTGGTAGTTCATGATTATCTAGGAAATCTATCCATTTCTTCTGAATTTAATTTATTGTCAAGGAGATTTGTACAGCAATTGTTAATAATCGTCTGGATTTTGTCATTGTCTGTATTGGTTGTACTTTTTCTTTTATATTTGCTTTAATTTGGATCTTTATTTCCTTTTTTTTTTGTACAATTGGCTATGGATGTGTCTACTTTTTATTTTATTTTTTAAAG
>PVKN010034139.1:0-11888 GCA_004027915.1 Capromys pilorides
GTTTATATGACTGTCTTTGACTCATTTTCCTTTCATTAGCATCTAACCCTAATGGTCAGTAATAAGCAATCCAAATGTAATGTTTCTTAAAAAATGAATAAAATTATCCCAACATATATTTTCAGAAATATGAATTCTTATTCCTAAGAGATATCAATAATAAACTTTAACAAATTTGAAATATAAATTGTATTTTCCAAAGTACTTTAGCAATGCAAAATGTTTAAGATTTTTCTTCCCTTTCTGGTACAAATGGGAAGCACAGTTTGATCTGGTCTTACTTGAATAAAGGCCGTGTAAACTTCATTCTTCCTTGTTCAGTGGCCATTTTTAGAGCCAAAGGAATCGCTTCCTCCCACTTGGACTGGATGCAGAGCCGTAACCATCTGAAAGGAGCAGTTGTAGGGGTGCGGAGGCGAAGGGGAGAAACAGGAAGTAACAGTACATGTGACTATTGTCAGCGAAGATGAATAATCCCAGTACAGTCATATCACGTACCACTGTCTGTCCTTTCTGAAAATTTCAAACCTGTGGTACATAGGGTTCTAGGAGGCAGTTGTGGGAGGAGATCATATGATTTAAGACATTTGGATTATAGAGGTGCTCGTGTAGCTTACAAACGCAATTTCTGGAGGATTTAAGCTTCAGATTTGAATTAAGAAAGCTGACATAGGTTTCTGACTCTTGCCTTTTCAGCGTAGATTTGGCTGGTGATGAAAGAAGGCCTACGTGTCACTGAATCCTCTGTTATAGCTTTTTTTAAGATTAGAGTAGTTTACAACAAAGTCTAACAAAAAGATAATATTAACATAGACTACAACTTCGTGCTCTTTAAATAGTACCATAGTTATTTACGCCGATGACAAAGAT
Organism: Capromys pilorides; assembly: GCA_004027915.1. NCBI lineage: Eukaryota > Metazoa > Chordata > Mammalia > Rodentia > Capromyidae > Capromys > Capromys pilorides. The sequence goes on from PVKN010034139.1 coordinate 871, forward strand.
TTCTCAAGACTCGAGGAGGTCTCAGACTCTGCTTTCCTTTCTCTACCTCTTTTTTTTTGTCTTTTTGAGACAGGTTGTCACTATGCAGTTCAGGCTGGCCTTGAGCTCACTTTTGTAGCCCAGGCTGGTCTCAAACTCACATTGATCCTCAAGCCTCAGCCTCCCAAGTGCTGGGATTACAGGCGTGTGCCACCACGCCTGGCACTCCTTTCTCTACGTTTTAACCAACTGTTTTGCTTTCTTCCACAGACACAAATTAAAATGACGTACCTGAATCGTATTTCAGAGTTGCTCACGGCGTTGAAGTTGTACACCTCTTGCATCCGCTTTACATGCCCCAATGGAAGAGGCGCCTATGAGCAAAATAAAGGGGCTTGGTGTATCCTTTCAACAGAGTCCTCGCAAGACGGGAGCCACAGAGAAAGTCTTAGCCAGAGTATAATGTTAAGCATTTTATAATAAAAGTAAGCCAAATAAAAATAAAAGTATACTTCGTGCAAGCTTATTCTGGATAAAGACGTTCTACTCTGAACACAGGGAACTTACTTCGTGAGGGACCTAAGAGAGTTAAGTGAAGGGTTAGCCTCAGACTTTAGTCAAAACACGACCTTGCAGACCCTTCCCAGAACCTCTCAAGTCCTTCCCTTCATCTTGTGCAGCCTAAACGGATGCCCTCCTCCAGATTAAATTACGGCCCCTTTATTTTCCCCTCACCAACTGGCCCCAGTGTTGTCTTTGTCTGTTTCCTCTGAACTTTTAAATGATCAGTATCCTTACAAAATGGTAGTTCCTAATGTTCTGTATCCTTCAGAGATGAACGCCTCAGCTGCAACCCCAAACCCACCCACCTATTTGTCGTAAAGTGCCAGCACTGGAATTAAAACTGAATATTGAGGTTTTTGGATTAGAAAAAAATCACAGGTTATCATCTTTTGTCTTAAAGGAAAAACAGCATGCGTGCCATGGTCCCCCCACTATTGTTCTACAGACGCCTTTGGGGATCTGATGTGTACTCACTTGGGGTCCCTTTCCCCTGCAAGGGCAGACTTGTACCTGTCCTGTTAGGATGTTCGCCAACACCATGCCTATGTTGACCCGCAGTATAAGGGGATCACGTGTGGGTAAGGGACAGAAAGGAGACGAGACAGTTTGGACAGGCGGAGTGTGCGGTGCCCGAGGAGGACAGGCAGGGGTGCCGCTAGGTAGATGGGAGCTCTCCTCAGGTTCTCGCCTTACAGGCCGAACACTCCACACTCCCTGGCCACCCTGATCACACTCACTGTGGGACTCGCTTGGAGCAGCCCACCGGCCACCCCCTGGCCAAGGGCCCCTGAGGTCCCTGACTCTCCCCCAGGCTTTCCCCATCCTTCCTGAGTCACCTAGGTTTTTCTCTTTCCTGTCCTAGGCCACACTGCCAGGTTACAGAAAGTTAAGAAATCACAATGACCCGAGGCACTGAAAGCTGATTTTATCTTCCTGTGACAGGGCCCCTTACCACTCAGAACTCTTCACTGTTCACTTCTGTGTGGATTTGTCCCAAATCTCTGCCCACCTTAAGGTCCTCATCTGAGAAGCTCCTTTCATGTAGCACACAAGGCCCAGCCGTGATTCTCTCTCAAAACACACCTTCTTCCATGCCCCTATGTTCTTCCAAACCCAGAGTCCCCCTAGAACCTGCTTGGACTCCTTCCTGCTCACCCCCAAATCTGGTGGCTCCTAATGCCCTTGCTCTCATCCCAGAGTCCCTCTTAGGCCTGGCCCAGCCTCTCCTTTCTCACCCTGTCCCACCTCAGGGAGCTTCGCCCACTACGAACCTTCACAGCGCCAGACACTGGTGTTCAGGATCCACTACGTGTCACGTGACTTGCTGTCACGATCAATGCTTTCCTGCGCAGCAGCACGTCTGCTCCTCGCAGCCCCGCTGGGGACGGCTGCAGGAAGTCCCTTTCCAGCCCTACAGTTCCCTCAGCTGCAGTTCCGAGCTCCCTGTGCACATGGACTCAAGCCTCGCACCTCCAAGAGCCCCCCACGATGGCTCCAGTTGAGAGGAGCCCTTCACCTAGTTTTCCGAATGGTCCCTAAAATAAGATTCCTTGCTCAACTTTATCTGTTCCTCTGCATACTAGACAATAAGATTCTTGAGAGCAAGGTATGTTCTTCCTTATGTATTTAATGCAGTGAAAAACAGAGTAGGCATTCAATAAATGCTTTCTTTAGATAAAAAGTATGAAACTATTTTTCTTTTTATGAGTTTTCGCATCAGTGTTTTTTCCAAGACGGGCACAGCTTCCACGCTGTGCGTCTCCAGCTGGCACTTACTTGCTGGAGCACCTGCGCTAGAAACTCGTTCACTTGATGAGAGGAGAGGTCTCTGAGGTCGGCGGCGTTGAACGTGTTTAAGTCCTCTTCTTTGGCCTAAAATAAATGTCACCTGGTTATTTCTGTTCATGTTATAATTTAATGGATGCTTAGTTTATCTGACATAAAGTAAAAGTAAATGCAGTGGTGAAAATCATATAAAATAAATTTAAGCTAATTATATATATATAATTTTGAGTTTAAAAGGCGGATGATTCCTCAAATCTATGTTACATAAGAAAAAGTAGACTGTTAATTGTAAAGATGGCCGTGGGGAACGGCCAGCCAGGCCCCACGCCACACCCTCTACCAGTTCAGATGCTGAGATTTCCAAAGCAAAGCGGCAACATAACAAACATACAACTAATTTACAGATGAATTCAAAAACGTGGGTAAGGACCCAAATTGCGTATTTTTTTTTAGCACCACTGTACTAGGTTCACAAGGCCACAAAGTGATGCTCTGCTCCACCTCCCATGCTCTCTATTTTTACCTTTCCTCTTGGAAATCATCCAAGAAAAAGATAAGTAGGTCTGTGTTTTTAAAATTAGGATTCGCTGTCAAAAGTTTCTGAGAATAGATATAATGGAAAGTTAAAGTACTTAAAATCTTTAAAAACTTATTTGAAAGTCTTTGTACTAGAGGTTTCTTTTTCTTTTCTTTTCTTCTTCCTTTTTTTTTTTTTTATGATGGGGTCTGGCTGTTGTTCCAACTTGGAATCCTCATTTCAGCCTCCCAAGTCGCTGAGATACAGGCATGTGCCTCTATGCCTGAAGGATAATTCTTTTAATTTTAAAAGAATTCACACCAGTGTCAAAAAAATCAAATAATCCAATCCCTGGCATGTGGTGTTGGCCCTGCCCCTGGGGCGCACTGAGACTGACTGCTACTGGGCTTGGTGTCCTGCGCCTGAAATTCCAGCACTTGGGAGGCTGACAACAGGAAGATCACTTCGAGTCCGATCTGTGTAGAGAGACCCCGCAGACCCTGTACTAAACACATAAAAAAAATCAAATAAGACAATAAAAAATTCCTTGGCTTTGTTACCTGAATCCTGTTCCACAGTAAGTAATGCTAACAGTTTCTGTGTGTCACTTTTAAAGCAATATTTACTTTGTACTTTCTCTTCAGAATTCTCTTGATTATCTCAACTTCTTTCCCCTTTAGAACTTCTCTGAAATACCAAGATATTTAACTGTATTGCATTTTTTGATTAGAAGTATGCACTTCTGAATTGTTTACTAAGGGTCTATTAATACTGGTGAAAACACAGCTAGGAAGAAAATAGTAAACCAAAAGTAAAAATTCAGAATAAAGCTCACACTGATGGGCCAGGCAGGTAAGATGGAGGGCAAGGAGCAGGCGTTCTACAGTACTGGTGAAGCTTTATTTCTGAGGCTCATGGCACAGTAAACAGGCACTGTTTTCCACTTGAGTTTTTTACACCTTATCAATGTCTTCTTTTTTTTTTTTTTGACTGGCTCAGCACCCTCCGCCCCTCCCCCCCGCCAGGGGCAGGGCTGGCGTAGCATATGGTGCCAGGGATTGAACCATGGACCCTGCACTTTGCCTAAGCTTGCCTAAGCAGGTACTTTAGTCTGCTGAGCTATCTCGCCGGCGTCAATGTCTTTTCTATTATGCAAATATTTAATAAAAACAAATGAGAAAGTACATAAAGAGACGAGAGCACTAGGATCAGCAGGCCCTCTCTGTTTCCAACACTGCCAGGTCCTGCTGATACACATGATTTATAACTATCCATCCTGGCTGTGAGGCCTGACGGAATGCACGGGCAGAGATCAGCAGGCTTTTTTTTTTTTTTTTTGCAGCACGGAGGATTGAACTCAGGTCCTTATGTTTGCCAGGCAAGCACTTATTCTGCTGAGCTATCTCCCCAGCCCCTGAGCAGTACTTTTATCCAGTACTGAGTAAGCTAGCACATATTTTTCAAATTAAAACAGAGTATGCCTACACACTCACACTGTTAAGGAATCCTGTTCCTCAAATATGTCTCTTTTTCCATGAACACTTGTGAGCCACACGTGTACACACACGCACGCATGCATGCACGCGCACGCTCCTGTCCCAGACCTAGGTAGAAGAGCAAGGCACTGGATGTGTTACCAGATTACTCCTGGGGCAGAAATCATGGAGCCTTTCTAAATGATTTAGAAAGAGCACAGAATGGTACCACTGCTCAGTTGGAATTCAGTACCCTCCAGGCAAAATGCCTGTGGGCAAAGGGCAGGGACACACGGCCAGCCACTCTGCCTCAGCTGATTCTAGAAACTGGGCCACCAGATGAATGGCCCTAATACACAGTTCTGGTCCTTTCACTTGCAACTCAAAACCTTTCAAATGTCCACTGCCGCCTGTAGATCGTGTGTTCAATTCCTTAGCCTGACACGTTTATCTTCCGACCTTGTGTTCCCTCTGCTAATTCTTGTACACATCCAATAGTAAGTTAAGGTGGACAGATCCAGGGATGCAGAGTGGAATTAAAATCATTTCTGCTTCCAAGGAGCTTCTGGTCTGGAGCAAACAGAATAAACAAATACAGCGAAAGCTTTCTTAACTGCACTGCACTAAAACCAGACGCACCGGAGTAACCAGCATGGCCTGTCCCCTCTGTAAATAAGCTGCCTGGCATCAGGGGCGTATATCGAGGACAGCAATGTGTAATACAAAAACCATGCTTGAATACCTGTCATCTTGGTCTTCTACATATATACTGTCCCTAATGTCATATCAATTATTACTACACTCTCTTTAAAATAAATTTTTAAAAAAGTAAAAAAAAAAAAAGAGAGAGAACAAAAATTTAAGGTTTCTTGAAAGCAAGTGGTAACAGTCAATCACATGTTCAATTGTACATAACTATATCTATTAATCTGAGCAACAGATTTAATCATAAAAATAGATAATATATCCACCATTGTTAATCAGCTATTCTTTTCTTGAAAACCTGTAACATATGTAATTGTTGTACGTTGCCGTTTCTGTCTTTCTGATTTTTGTTCTTGCTTTTGTTTTTACTCTTCAAAATAAAATAAAATTTAAAAAAAGAATGATCAAAGAGGAGAGCCAAAAGAGAAAAAGAAGCTTCCATAAGCTTCCTGCCTGCTGACACTGTTGATAAATACCTCTGTTGAAGCACCGTCCACCCGCCCAGAACGTGCCCCTCTCTGCACCTATCCTACAACGTACTCAGGCCCGGCTGGCCCACCTCAGGCAGTGCCCATGCAGCAGGAATGGCTGCTGCTGCCCTCTGTGCTGCCCTGACACCTTTCCCAGACTGCTCCTCACTTACTGCTTAGCACGCAGTAGGATATGCAGCAAACTAATTTCTTTAATTAAACTACAGACACCAAAGGCAAGTCTTGTTTCATACCTAGGATTGCCTGGGTCACAGTACTGCCAAGAAGTATGTATGTATGTATGTATGTATGTATGTATGTATGTAATGGCCAGCTCAGCCTGCCCTGGGGGTGGGGCTGGCGTAGCATGTGGTGCCAGGGATTGAACCACAGTCCCTGTGGTTGCCTAAGCTTGCCTAAGCAGGCGCTTTAGACTGCTGAGCTATCTCGCCGGCCCCCTGCCAAGAAATATTGGTTGAGCAAACTTTCTTTTTTATTTTTTTTTTTTAAAGGAGGAGAATTATTTATGTTCATAGTTTAAGAAACGTTAGTTCATGGTCACCCAGCTCTGAGGCAGAAACATCATGCCTGAGGGGGTGTGGAAGGGCAAATCCGCGCACTGCCTGGCAAGCAGTAAGCGAAACATAAGGGAAAAGCATCAGGAGCGACTTGATCTCCACAGGCCCGCCCCAACGGTCCGATTCCTCTACCTCCCCCACTCCAATAGCACATCCAACTACGGAGGTCAGTGGCTTAGTCCACGGAGGAAGGTATCTCCCTGTAAATCCTCTCTCCAAGTGTCACTTAATTCAGTCTAATCGACAGTTTAAGCTTTGCTGTCACAAAATCCCCGTAATCTAATAGTTGCTGAGTTTGAACTGCTCTTGAAATGAATCTGGAAGCCAGTTTACCAACATTAAAATACTCACCGAAAGTGATGCTCTAGTAAAAGAATAAACCTAAGATACACACAGTGAAGGGACAAATGAAAGAAACACAGTTCTTGCATTTAGGTTTCTCCATTTGTTTTAGGTCTTATGAAAAATGAACAGCCTCTGCCATGTGACAGCTAAGCCTACTGGCGCATGATAAAATTAAGTCCCGAGAGTGGACGAACACATCGTGAAGCAGATCTCTTGGCTTTGGGACTGGCTGAACAAACTTTCAAACCAAATCTCAAACACTATTATCAAAATGTGTTGTAAATAATTGGAATAAAACTACTGCTGTTTTTCTTGTATGTTCTTTAAGAAATTATGTAGGGCACAACCTCATTCTGGTTTCTCTTAGGGTTACGTTTCTGTGTGTGTGTGTGTGTGTGTGTGTGTGTGTCTGTAAAGAGAGAGAGAGAGAAAGAGAGAGAGAAACTGACTCTTTAAGAAGTTTCATAGAAAAGAACAAAGTTAAGAACAGGACAAAGTCCCTCAGTTCTTCCCAGAATTAATGGTCGGTATTAGCATTCACTGAAGATTGTTTTACATTGAGCTAGTACACACAATTACTATACTTGAAGTAGTATCTTACAGATTTTTAATGAAAAGAGTAAATGCCAAATACTTTGGCATACTTCTTTAAGAGTTAAAAAACAGGAAAAAAATTAATACCACCATCATTGATTTTCTTTCCCATGAAACTTGTACACTTTGCCATAAACTTTTATATATGGATGGTACAGATAGTACCAGCTAAGACAGTATGCTGTATATTCAGTCTTTCTAAATACAAACACTCATGATTTACAGTACTCTCCATAGGAATACAGACAATTTGAAAAAGGCAAAAACTGCAGTTAAAACTCACAGTAATCCATCTTTGGCTTAGGGCAATGCAAGCGTTTGTCAGAGTCATATCATAACTGCAAAGATAAAATGAAAGATTAAGCTTTATAAACATGCACATGCTTTTGCATAAATGCAGCTTTAGAGCTACAAAACACTTAAATTTCAATGATCCTTTTAAAGAAAGATACAGAACTCCAATGTGACAGAAATAGGAAATTTTGCTTAATTAGTTACTATTGGCCTCATTTAATTACTGACAGTCCAGGTAAACACACTGACATGGACACTCCTGTCCTTCCCACTGAATGACAAAGTGTCTCAGTACTATGTGGTCACACACTCGAGAAGGGTGTGACGAAGCAGCCACAGCCCAGTGGACACTCTTAGTGCTACTGGCGGGAAGAGTCCAGGTCCCTAAGTCAACACGAGGAGCACGGATTTGACTTTCTGTGGCTCAGACTGTCTCACTGTCCAACCAGTCTGTAAGCGCCGGTTAGGAAACAGGTGCTGCTCCAGATGCTTGACCCCTGAGAGTTCAAAATCAATGTCTGAGTCTTTGTAGAAAAATATGGGATTAACGCTTTATATATATATATATATATATATATATATATATATATATATATATATATTTTTTTTTTTTTTTGTGCCAGGAACTCACCTCATGACCTTGCACTTGCCAGGCAGGTGCTGTGCTGCTCAGCTATATCCCTGGCCTCATGCTGTGATTATTGAGCAAAGTGAGTTACACTAATGTGTGAGTGTTCTCAATGTAGAAAACAAATGGCACATGTTTTCATAATGGGAGAGAACATGTCATGTGTAGCAAGTTCTTATGAAACATCTCTCTTGGTCCACACATCAGATATGGGTGCCATGAAACATCTGTGTGAGGGAACAGAGAGGCACCTGTCCCTTAGGGCCCACATGAAGTAGTTCTCATTAGAAGGCACCACTGGACCTGCATGAAAAAGAACTGTGACCAGGCTCCTTGTTTTCTCTTTAGAAGTGAGCAGAGAGGCGTCAATGCTCTCCCTGCTCTGAAGCAGCAGCCCATTTATCTTTACGAGGTTGTTGGGCTATGGCTATAATTCACTATGGGTCTGCCTTGAGAACAAGTAGGACCCAAGGACTAGCAACTGATCTTCTGTTAGGACATTACTCAGCACTAATTTGAACAAGACAGGGAGAATTCCTTGGCTGGTAGGATTCTTTTTTTTTCAGGGAAGGGTCTACAGGGTGTTCAGGGTCTCACTATTAGATCAGACTTACACTTATCTACCTGTTTACAGCCTCCCAAGAGCTGGGATTACAGGTACATGCCACCATGCCCAGTCTCAACTGCTATCTCAGCATGCACTTGGGGCAGGGTCAGCATGGCAGGCCCGGGGATTGAACCCCCGGCCCCGATGCCTGCTTGCAGGCACTTTAATATGCTGAGCCATTTGGCCGGCCCATTGGCTGGTAGGATTCTTAGTGTCCTGAGACTTCCTTCACAGTGTAATTTAAAAGTTAAGGGTGGGCCCCAGGAAAAGAAGCAACTGTATTTACAGTGAAGTCCTGAGAAAAGTCATGTGCAGAACCAGATTCGGGACTTGCAATCTTAAGGGATCTAGAATGAACTGAGACCAAAAAGGGATCCCTTAACAGCAGGAATATTAGAGAATATTAAGAACTCATTTTCACTCACATTTCCTTAATTTCACATGAATGGCCAAAGGTATACTTACTCCTTAACTTTTTCTATCTTCTGCTCTATGCAGGCCACTGTGATCAATCTCAGAAGAGTCTTAGCTTTAAATTCCACATCCACTTCTCCTTCCCTTCTTGTAACTACACAGCATGCTATGACTTCCTTCACCATGAACTGACCACCATACTAGCTCTCAGGTGGGGATCAATGAAGGGTCTAAACTTTACTTACTATATTCCTCTTTCTTATCCATCACTGGGCTCTTGTTCACATCTATAGTTTCCTCACCCACAACATTTAATAGATACAAGAAAAAAAGACTTCCATGCACTATAATTACTGCAGTGGACCAGATCTTTATAGATCTCTGAATAGGTTTTTTTTTTTTTTTTTCTGCAGAATCAGGAATTAAACTCAGGACCCTGAGCTCACCAGGCAAGTGCTTATTCTACTGAGCTATCTCCCCATCCCCTGCACAGGCATTTTTAATTCTTTCTTTGCTCACTGGGGCCAGTCAGCTGCCAGTAGATGCTACCTCTCAGTTCCTTCTTTTTTTCCCCACTGCCCGTGAATTTCTTCAGGCACTCATTACTGGTGAGACTGTGGTCAGAATTAAAGGGGACACAGACATAGTGTTGCTTCTTAAACTTGAAAAAATATTTAAGCATTATTTTGATGTATATATATTTTTTTAGATAGCGGAAAAGTTTCTTAATCTGTGCTATTTGCCTGTTTCCAAAACAAAACGTGAAACAGACTATAGAAATCACACTTTCCTGGCTTCTAAAATCCTAATCTCACTGCAGTCTATGGCCTCCAGGACTGCCTGGCCATGGAGGGGCCCAGTGTGGTACTCTCTTGTTATCCCAACACTCTAGAAGGATAAGGTAGGAAGACTGTAAGTTTGAATAGAGCTGGGGCAACTTAGGAAGATCTCATGTCAAAATTAAGAATAAAGGGCTGGGATACAGCTCAGGGAAAAGGCCATGTGTTAAATTCTAAATACCAAAAAAAGCCTTTTCTTTTTGAGATAAGGTCTTACTATGTTGCCCAGGCTGGTCTCTAACTTGTGGGCACAAGTGATCTTCCTGCCTGGCCTCCTCAAGTATGCAGATGGGATGACAGGTACGTGCCATCAGCCCTAGCTCAAAATGTTACATTTATTTATTTATTTATTTTTTGTAATTTAAGGAAGGGTCTAAAGGGTGTTTAGGGTCTCACTACTAGATTGGACTTTAGTGATCCACCTGTTTACAGCCTCCCAAGACCTGGGATTACAGGCACATGCCACCACGCCCAATCTCTCAAAATGTTATCTTTCTGATTTTTAAAAAGTTATCTTTAAAACAAAAAGAGAAGAACTTCAAGGCCTTCAAAATTTTTAAGGAAGCATTTGCCTGGCAAGTACAAGGACCTGAGTTCAATATTCAGTTCTTCAAAAAAAGGTTTAAGGTAGGAACAATGACATAATCTAAGGCTCTGACTGTACTCCATAACTACTTGCAATGAGTGGAACTTATTCATTTTTATAAATCATGGAAATCATTCTTTTGTCATCAGGAATAAGGTCTAAATCACTAACAGTAACAGCGAGAGGAAGGCATCTATTTGGGGAGATTTCAAGTAGAGAAAGAGTCTTAGCAGTGAAGTACTTACTGGGGCTTGACAGGAGGCAGTCCCGGGGAGTAGAGCCAGGCATTCCAATCAACCTGGTTGAGAATATCAACCTGTGAACAGTCAGAACACTCTGAGTGACTTTTTCTGTAGGGAAAAAAGCCCCAAGACAAACATGCATTTCCTCAAATCTACAGTTCTGTCTCTGTCAGGTTAATTTCCAAGTTTCTTTTCTTTTTAAAATTAGCATTATTTTTAATTGTCAGATCATCACTGTGCACATTTATAGGGTACAATGTGGGGTCTTAATGCATATATACAATGTGGAATAATTAAATCTAGCTAATTAATATTTGTATTATCTCATCCAACTCTTTTCTAAAATAAATTTATATGTATTAGTATTGTTAAAATAATTACAATAGGAAAGTTGAG
>PVKN010034140.1:0-11899 GCA_004027915.1 Capromys pilorides
AAAACAAGATTGTGGGAGGGTAACAATGTTCCATACATTGTGCCTTGTTGTCTTCAAAGTAGTTGGCTCATAATACAAGTAGTATGAAATTTAAAAACAAGATTGTAGGAGGATAACAATGTTCCGTACAGTATGGTTGTTGTCTTCAAAGCAGTTGGCTCATAATACAACATACAGGCATGGAAAATCGATCAAGCAATATCCTTTCAGTGTGCTAACAGCAATTAGTAGTATATTTATCCTAACTATCTTGTGTGTGTGTGTATATATATATATATATTCTTTTTTCTTTTCCCCTTCCTTCTTTTCTCCTTTCCTCCATTCCAGTTTCTCTTTCCTTTTGAGCATTTTCTTTCCACTTTACAATATCTATTATACATTTTGGATCTCATTTACTCTTTCAGCTTCTTCCGCTAGGGTGACAATTATGCTGTTTATGCATGCAGGACTGATTTATTTCATTTATAAGTATGGACTCAAGTAGCATCCTCTTCCCTATAAATGGTTTAGAGTTGATCCTTCTCAAATTCCTTTTCTGAGGATGTGAAATCCTCTAAAGCAGAACCATGAACTATAGCAGGAAGCAGAAAATAGACAGTGAGTACACAACCAACAGCAGATTATAGCCAACTAATCAAAAATTAGTGTGAAAAAAAAAAGTTAGTGTGATCTACAATAATTTTTCCATACCTCAGCCAAAGAGATTTTCCTAAAACTCAGACCCCGCCCACGACTGTCCCATTTTAAAGCGTTGTACCTGCCAGTGTGGTGATGCACACCTACCATCCCACACCCAGGGAGGCTCAGATGGAGACTCCCAAGTTTGAGTGCAGCCTGACCAACCTAGGGAGTTAGGGACACCCTACCCCAAAATTTTTTAAAAAACAGCTACAGATGTAACCCTTGGTTCAGCATCTCATCACCAAAAAGAGTTAAAACTTCTGGCTTCTATTCCTTTTAAAATAAAGTGAATTCTTGTTAACAAGAACTGTCTGAGCCGTGTGATCCGTCACTGTTTATCTCCCACCCCCTGCTCCTCATACCTGAGGTGGCCACATGATGTGCCACACCCTTGCTGAAGCTTCACGGTGCTCTTCCTTCTGCCTCAGCCACTGTCACCACCTCTCTTTGGCTAATTCCTGCTCCACCCTCAGAGTCCAGCTTGGATGTCAGCTCCTAGTACCAAGTTAAGTGTCCTTCTGGAGACCCCTCGACAGCTGGAACTTTTCATGCAAATCAGTTGTTTGGTATCCCTGGTGCTTAATAAAAAGGTAAGGAGGCTGTCCCCATGGTCCTCAGGGTATGACCTTCTGAGAGAAAAGGGGGCTGCAGAAACAAGGGAGAGTGCAAAAGCAACTAGAATGAACCCCCTGTTTCCAGCCTGCATAACAGAAGGATACGGTGTCATGGTGAGGAGTTTGGATTCATCTGACAAGAAACTCGAGATCGCCTGTGCTCCGTACCCTCTGCTCACTTAGATCTATCTGCAACTGCAGCAGAAAGTCCCCCCACCATGATGGCATCCCTCTGCGTGGCCGCCACATTGCTGACCCCCATCTTAGGTGCAGCCTGGGCCACTCCATCAGCAGCAGGCAGGCCAGCCCAGAAACTCAGCGAGGTTCATGTCCCAGCACAGCCACCAGGACACAGGGACAAGAGACCACTGAAGAAGTCCCCTCAGCTCCTGTTCTGCAGAGTAATCTGAGATGTATGCCTCTCAGTTTCTTGTTCCCTTCCCCAGGCCTCCCAACACCACGGCCCAAAGAGACTTCCTGAGCAAAATCCCCAGCTCTGCGTTCTGGCCAGGCAGGAGCCCTTGAAGACCTCTTTGGCAGAGGAACTAGAGAAGCAGCTTGAGGGAGCTGTCACACCACAGCACCGCAGCTGGCACCTTCATTCACATGGTTCTCCCTGAGTGTTCCCCTCCTAGTCCTGGATATTTTTTCACTTTCCTTTGTAAGATAGAGTTAGTGGTGTTGAAGTTATGAGATGGGTACACAGGAGCTTGGGGTGCTACTGGATGGCTCTGTACATTTTAGACTCTTGGAAGCTTTAACATGGAGTTTCTCTTCTCATCTCCTCTCGATTTACCTTGCAGTTCTCAAATGTGTGCCAAGCTTACAGGAACATCTAGTGGGTTCCAGTTAAAACACACGACAGTGCCCTGTTTGACGTGGCTCCTGTCTTTCTGCTTCCCCACCACACTCCCTTGCGTCTGCACTGCCCTCGTCACATGGGCCTTCCTTCTCTTTTTCCAATGCACCAGAAAGTTCCTGTTCCTCTGTGAACTTTGCACCTGCACAGCCACTGTTGACAGACGCAACCACACCGTCCCCCTTAGAGCAGTCACTAAAGCAATGTGCACACGCACACAAGCCTGCACACACTCTGTCCCACTGGCCTGTTTTGTTGGCTGCATAACACTTATCAGTATCTAAAAATATCTGGTTTACTTATGTTGCTTTGGATTTTGTCCACTTGGTTCACATTGGCGAACACTCCCAGAAGGCGAATTCCTTATTTACTGCTCCATTCCAACTCCCAGCAGACTCAAACTGCTCAATCAATATTTGCTGCATGGAGGCCGGCGAGATGGTTCAGTGGTCTAAAGCGCCTGCTTAGGAGGGCTCAGGCAACTGCGGGGACTGCAGTTCGATCCCCGGCACCACATGCTGCGCCAGCGCCACCACCAGGGCAGGCTGAGCCAGCCACAAAATGAATAAATAAAGAAACAAACAAGCACAACAAGCAAACAAACAAATAAATAAATAAATAAATAAATAAATAAATAAATATTTGCTGCATGGATGGACAGATACGCGTGTGCAGAGCTGAGGAGAGGGTTGGAGCGTAGGTCTAGAAGCTGGCATTGCCACAGTAACAGTGGAAACCATCGCATGGCGAAGAAGAAACCATTTCTACCCAGTCTGAGTGGGCAGCAGGGAAGGAGACCAGAATAGAATGCAGGAGATCGCCTAGGGTGGAAAAGGAAAAGCAACCTGGGAAAGAGGCTAAGAAAGAGGAGCCAGGGGGTCTGGACAGGCGTGGGGGGAGAACTGTCACAGAAGCCAGGACAGATGAGGCTGGGGACGCAGCTCAGTGGTAGAGTGTTCATCTAAGTGGGTACAGGCTCCTGGGTTTGCTTTCCAGTATTGCAAGAAAAAAACAAACAGGACAGAAAAGCGTGCAGAAGGAAGTGGTAGACAGATTAAACAATGATTTAAAAAAAGATTGGACAGAAAAGCCCTCATTCGATTAACAAGCTAGATGTGCACCCTCTCTTGGCTTCTCCTCCCTTCTTGTTTCTCTCTCTCTCTCTCTCTCTCTCTCTCTCTCTCTCTCTCTCTCTCTCTCTCCACAGTTCAGGCTGACCTTGTGCTCACTTTTATAGTACCCAGGCTGGTCTCAAACTCACAGAGATCCTCCTGGCTCAACCCCCCAGGTGCTGGGATTACAGGTGTGCGTCACCATGTCCTGGTACCAGGGTGGCACAGCACACCTGAGTTCTGGGGATCAAGCTGAGATCCTTGAGCTTGCCAGGCAACCTGCTTAGACTGCTGAGCTACCTCCCCAGCCCTCTTGTTTTATTCTTGTCACCCTCTTCTTCCTGCTCCCTCTTTTCTGCTCCCTGGAATGCTCCTCCCACATAAACAAAAAGACTTGTCACCAGCTAGCAGAAAAATCCAAAGTACAACAGATTAGCTGCACTTCTCATTTCTAGTCTGTTTTTCAGGGAAGGAAAAAAACTTTTCCTTACATCCCTTTGGTCAGAATTGTTTTACATGCCCAGGTCTAAATTATCATAACTGCAAGAGGAAAGGGTTATTACAATTGGCTTAGACAAGTCAGGCTTTGTTCCCTGGGGCTGGGTTGCCATACATTGAGAAGACCAAGTCAGGCACTGGCTGTACCTCCAAAACATCACTGTCCCCAGGACTAATGAGGCAGGGGACCCAAAAACAGTGGGCTGAGCTGGACTTAGTCATGTGCACCTGTGATTCCAGTGCTCTGGGAAGCTAAGACAGGAAGATCACAAGTTCAAACTCAGCCTGGACAATTTATTGAGACTGTCTCAAAATTAGAAAGGAAGGAAGGAGAAGAAAGAAAGACAGGAGGGAGGTGCAGGCTGAGGATGTGGCTCAGTGCGAAGAACCTAGGTTCAATCCCCAGTACTGACAAAAGAAATGGAGAGTGCTGGGGAGATAGCTCAGAAGTCTAAGCACCTCTCCGGCAAGCTCAAGGACCCAAGTTCCACACCAGTAACACATGCTGGGCTGGCCCTGGAACCCAGGGTGCACCATGCAGGCCTCAAAACTGGGCATGGTGGCACACTCCTGTAATCCCAGCACTGGGGTGGCTGAGGCATGAGGATCACTATGCATCTGAACTGTGTAGTAAGACCCTGTATCAAAAAGAAAGCAAAGGAAGGGAAGGGAAGGGAAGGGAAGGGAAGGGAAGGGAAGGGAAGGGAAAGAAAGGGAAGGGAAGGAAAGAAGGGTCGGAGAGATGGCTCAGAGGCTTATATAAGCATCTACCTGACAAGCACAAGGACCTGAGTTCAACCCCCCAGCCCCACATGCTGTGCGGTCTCAGCCCTGGATCCCTGGGTGCACCATCTGGGCTCCAGATACGATGTGGGCACCCACTGTGTGGTCCCTGAATGGAAATAGTGGCACACACCTGTAATCCCAGCACTTGGGATTTCTGCAAGTTCGAGGTCAGCCTGGGGGCTACAAAAGTGAGCACAAGGCCTGCCTAAACTGCATGGTGAGAACCTATCTCGAAAAAAAGAGAAAAAAGAAAGAAGAAGATTAAGTGGAAGAAAGGAAGGAGGGAGGGAGGGAGGGAGGGAGGGAGGAAAGGCCCCTCTCAGTCCCACACATTCACGCACCTGTACCAGCCACTGCTAGGGAGCGCTGCACGCTCCGGTCACGTGGGCTGTCCACAAGCTAGGTACTGGGTGGCCAGAGTGCAAGACTACAACACGGAATTCCTCACCTGAAAGGCAGTGTCACCTGGACCCACTTCATATGCATGGAAAAAGCACAGAGGACAGCACCATTGATTCACACCCAGAAAACAAAAGCTTAAGACAGTCTAGGTTATGCTGAGGAGATGACCGCTCCGATTTCTTCAGATTCCTTCATGTGTGCAGCAGCCTTTCCGGATGCACAGGAGGTTCCACTCCCTGGCACGCTGCTCGCTCCAGAATGCAGCCTCATGGAGCAGCCCCGATTTGGATATTGCCCATCGCTGAGTCAGAGGAAAAGAGAACTCAGAGGCCTTTTGAATTTGCAACTGAATTCTTGGCCCAGAAGTGAAATGTATGACTTCCACTCACATCCATTGGCTGAAACTGGCCATATGGCCTCCTCCAGCCAGAGTCAGGAAGACAGAGCCTGCCATATGCTAGGAGGAGGCAGGCAGGCAGAGAGAGCTTCCAGAAACCATCAGGGAAGAATGAAATGTAGACTGAGTTTTGAAAAATATTTCAGTCTCCAGTAGATGAGGTCAAGCGCCTGAGAGGAGGACCTGCCCTACAGACAATTATATAGGAGAAGGTACCAAGGCAGGAATGTGGCTGGCTGTTTGCCCCAAGCCTCTTCACGAGGAGGTGAGGATTGGACTTGGGTCAGAACTGGGTGGGAAAGCTGGGTTAAACTGGGAAGGCCTCCCAATGGCATAATAAGGATTTTATTTTCTAATAGATTTTTGGCAATAGGAAAGTACTGAGGGATTTTTAGACAGGAAAGTAACATGATTTGATGTATATTTTAGGAAGATAACTTTGGCAGCAGAATGGAAAGAAGATTGGAAGGAGAGAGTCCAAAGGCTGGGAGAATAGAAGAGGCGGTTGCAGTAGTCCAGGCCAGCGACAAGGGGGTGCTGGGAGGTGGCCAAGGAGGAGACAGATGGGATGGCCACTTCCAACCTACAGGGGACTGTTGCCTCTCCCTCCACCTTTTCTTCTGGAAATATTCAAACATGTACGACAGCACAAAGAATAGTTTAACAAACTCTCCTATGTCATCATCCAGCTTTGTTATCTGCACCCTGCACGTTTGGATTTTCACCTGTAGCCCCTGTTAACACCACCACATGAATTAAAAGCAAATCCCAATTGCCATATCATTTAGCCTTTGACATTTTTTAGCATATGTCTTAAAAGATAAAAATTCTTCTGTGCTGTGTACAGTGGCACTTGACTGTAGACCCAGCACTTGGGCTGAGGCAGGAGGATCGCCATAAGCTCCAAGCCTACCTCAGCTAATAGGAGTTCGAGGCCAGCCTGGATTACATAATGAGACTGTGTCAAAAAAAAAAGATAAAAATGCTTTTTTGTTTTTGTTACATTTATGTATTTGGTAAAGGGTCTGACGATGCAGCTCAGAAGTGGGCACTACCACATCTGGTTTTGGTGGCCGGCTCCAGGGCCCAGGGTGGAGCCAGCATGGCAGGCAGCATCAGGGATTGAACCCAGGTCCTTATGCTGGCGAGGCAGGCACTTACACCACTGAGCTATATCCCTGGCGCCCAAAATGCTTTTTTTTGTGGTGGGACTGGGGCTCGAACTCACGACCTTGCACTTGCCAGGCAGACATTTGTGCCACGGAGCTATCTCCCCAGCCCCCCAAAATGCTTTTTTAAACGTAACTATACTGCCATTATCAAACCTAAAGATTAATAATAAGTGCTTAATGTTAAAATATTTCCAGTCAAGCTAAAAATTTCCCTGATTATCTCTGTTATTTTTCCTGATTTTTTTGAATTCATATCCAAGGAAGGTCCTCAAATTTCTCTCAGTTGTCCCTCTCTTCCCCCTCTCCCCCCACCTTGTCTCTTTCCCTAGCTCTCCTCTCTTTTTTTCTATCTCTCTCTCTCCTCCATGCTTCCCACCTTCTTTCCCTCCCTTTTTCTCTCCACTCATTTGCCCACTTGAGGATTTTAGGTCATTGTCTCACAGAATTCCCCAAATTCTAGACCTTGCTGGTGAAATCTCTTCCCCCTGCCTTCCCTGTGCTTTTGCCTGGACCTGACACTCCCCTCCCCCTTTAAACAGAAGCAGAGGGAGAGAAAGGGGAGCCTTTATTTACCACTCTCCATGTGCGCAGCCACTGTGTGAATGCATTTAAAATCCCACTCCATCCTCACTACACCCTTTCAAGTCCTATCTCCCTTTTTTGTAGAAGAGGAGACTGACGCTTGAAGAGGTGAAGGAACCTACCTTATCCCACACAGCCAGAAAATACAGGAGCCTGAGTGAAAACCCTCCCCTCCCACTGGCTCAGGGTGAGAAATGGCACCATCCTGATGGCACCAGAAGGACGTCCAGTTATGCCGAATCCTGGGACAACGTCAGAATCAAAGATGGACATAGCAACGTCATATGGGCCGTGTTACTGCTCCTATTCTGCAAGTGGGGAGACCAAGGTCTAGAAAGTGCAGGCGGCTTGCCTGGGCACTACAGCTGCTGAGCAGAGCCAGGTTTTGTGCCCTGAGGTGTCTGGTGGCAGAACCTACGCTCTGCCCCCAGCCCCTAGCTGCAGTACTGGAGAGAGCTCGCACTGTTGGCCCAGAGTGGATTTATGCCTTCTGCCACACCGCCCGCCCACTGCTGACAGCATGCCCTGAGCATGCAGCAGTGACACAGTGAGGGAGGCCCTGCGCGGTCTTGGTGGCGTGGACTCCCTCCGAGGGCTTCCTTGGGAGGCCCCACGTCCTACTTTGGTGAGGCAAGAACCCAGGAGAAGCCTGCTCAAAGGGCAGGCAGACACGACGCTCCCTGGGAGCAGCTCGTCCTCCCCCAGAGCTGTCGGGTACAATTGGAGAGAAAAATGGGGACATTCTCCCCCACCAGGATATTTTGTATGCTTTGCACTTACTGCTGTGCCTCCTTCGTTTAAAAGCTCTAAAATTTCAAATAAAAAAGGTACAATGAAAGCAGCAGCAGGATAAATAGCCACAGTGATCTGAGCTGAGCCCTGGAAGCTTTATCCACATCTTTAGAAAAACTCTGAGGGCTCCTAGTAGCAGCTGCAGTACAAAGCCTCACACTTTAATTCTAAGGCTGCCAGAAATAGGTCTGTCAGGCCTGAAATATCGCTGCATTTCATTACTCTTAAATGCACATTACCATCTCTGCTTCATTACCAGCTGGGGGGATTCTCCAGATCCATTCTGGAGCGAGGGAGGGATGTGGGACTTGTGGCAAAGGGCAGAGAATTGACTGAGGGCTCCATGACCCATGGTGGTGGAGGTCCAGGGGGCTGCAGGTTAGACTAAGGCCACAGAAGTGGTGGATCACGCTGCTAACATGGCCCTGGCAGGCGAGGGCAGGCACTGGGAAAGGCTAACGTCACCACCTCTGGTGGAGGAGCCAGCAAGAGGACTACAGTGGGGAGGCAGTGAGGACAGCTGAACAGAGAAAAAAGAGCCTGAAGATGCACTGGGCAAAGGGCACCAAGGCCCCGTGCCTCGCGGCGGGTAGGAATTGGTCAAAGGTAAATTGGGCCATCAAAACCCCGGGAAACAGCAGCCAGTGCCAAATCCTGGTGGGAGAAGGCTGCTGGAGGTTTGGAAGTTTGGAGCCTGGAGCAATCTGCATGTTTATAATAAAACTGACACTCAGGGCAGCTCTGAATAATTCAGCAGTCTCTGTGATCTTGTTACAGTGCGTGTCCCTGGGGTACAAAAGGAAAGGGGCTGGCTTGGCCCAGGCTGGTTGCCGCTGCCTGGCTCTCTGAAAGGGCGTGACAGATGGGCCAATGCTGGCCACCACCCAGTCACGCTTCGCACAGGGATTGGTTTTCAAAAGAGGACAGGGTTTGTGAATGGAGCCAGCTTGTTGCTTGCTGTCCTCAAATGGATGCTGCTGGGTCGCGTGGCCAGCCAGGCCCCCGTTGAATGGAACATCACCAAAGATGACTCTTCCCTCCTCTGCTCCCCCACCACCACCGAAGCTGAGCGGGGGAGGGGAGAAGGACCCTTGCCCTTTTCTCTGCTAATGGATTTAACCCTGCACTGGTCCTCCTCTCCTCCAGCCCTAATCAGCTAGGATTAAGTTCAGGTACATGCACCCCCCGCAAAAAAGTTCAAACAAGATGGATGTTTCTTCCTTGCTCATGCAAAAAAACTCAAAGATTATCAGCATACACCTTATTTGTTACTTACACCACCTTAAGAAACCTAAGCCATTTGCATGTCACTGCTGTGCCACCATTAGTCCTTAGCATGCCACACCCGGCCCAACATCATATTTACATTCCAGGAAAAAAAGAAAATGGTAAGAAAGTACCTTGGATAGGTGGCAGCCACTGAGATTTCTTGAAAGCTGCCACACTAAAGGTCACATTATAGAGGGCAGTCTTGTGTTTGTTTGAGACAGGACCTCGATATGTAATTCTCGTCGGCCTCGGTCTCACTATGCAGCCCAAGCTGGCCTTGAACTCACAGCAATCCACTGGCCTCAGTCTTCCGAGTGCTGGGATTATAGGCGTGTATCACTGTGTCCGGCTCACTGACAGTTTAGTTACATGGTGATACAGTAAGTCCTCAATGTATAAGAAAGTTCTGTTCTGGGAGAATTGTTCATAAGATAGACTCTTTCATAAGCTAACAAAGTGACTCTTATGACAGTACACCTGTGAAAGTTCAAAATTGGAATGTTCATAAATCAGGGACTTACTGTACCTAACTGCAGGAAGGGCTAGGAAATGCAAATTAGGCCTAGCATGTCCATGCGTAGATTGGCAGACAATTCTCCATATTCTTTTTTTTTTTTTTTTTTTTTTGCAGTACCAGGGATTGAACTCAGGACCTTGTGCTTGCTAGGCAAGCACTTATTCTACTGAGCTATCTCCCCAACTCTCCCATATTCTCCTCCTGCACCTCTTGCAAGTAAGACATTGGCTGTCCTTTGTACCAGGTGATCACTTTATATGATAGTGAGCAGCCTGGGTAGCTATATAGTATCTCCCTTCAGAGCAAAAGAAAGAGATACTGCCTGTTACAAAGTATACACAGCCCATTATAAAAGACTCAGTTCTCTTAAATTCAGGGTTCCTCTCCAGAAATGGAATCCACTGTGCATCCAGGCATCACCTGGCCTTCTCAGCAAAGCCCTGTGGGAATTGGAGCTGACACTTTTTTTACTAATATTGCTGTGAGCAATAAACTGTCCTTCATTTTTGACCCAGGCGTGTGGGTTTCTACCAGCAGTTATGACACTGTTGGGCTAATTTGTTAGCTTGAAAGCAGGATAAAATTTTAATTAGACCCTTCATGGTATTTGGCACTGTTCAGCAAGAGCCAGGGTTTCTGAAGAAATCTGTCGTTGGCCTCTTCTCAACTACTGAGCTCCCCACACAAGTATTTCCAGGCCTGTGGACCTCTCCTGCAACTAAATAGAAAAGAGTACATTCAGGGGAAACTCAGCCACTTACAGAATTCTAGCACACTGGTTTCTTTTTGTTTTTTCCCTAGATCATCTTGAAACGCCTAGAGACAAGACTGTGGTCCTCCTCAGTCCTGAGTGCTCTCTTGGAGATCCATTGTCTTTCTCATCCCCTCCAGGCTGAAGAAGGATGGTGAGTTCAACTCCAGCCTCTGCACCTGAAATGACTCCGTGCCTGCTCCTGGATCCCTAGCACCCAGCTGCGCCTCTTGCCCCATCCCTCACCCTATCGCTTCCCAGCACCTCCTCCACCCCTCAGCCTTCTCTCCACCAGTCGCCCAGCCCGCTACACATGGAGCACAGGCCCCTGTCAGCCTATTCTGACACTACGTCCCTGCCCTCCTTCTGACATCCAGCCAGTCCCTTGATGCCACGCCTCATCTCCATGCCCACTAAGGATGATCTGTGTGGTGGAGGGGCCACCCGCCTCATTCCACTGCTCCCTCAGTCTCCCTTCTCTCCCTGTTAGCCAGAACCCTGAAGTTACTCAACACTGCTCATTTCTATCCAACACCCTGCCATCGCCGGACATTCTCTAAGTCTTGCTTCCTACCTTCCCTGAAGTCCGTGTCCTGCACTCCAGTCCCACTGCCCTAATCCAGACCCTCCTCTTTCTTACCTGGATTCTCGCACACATGCCCACAGGTGTCCCCAGTCCCCAGTCTATACCCTACAGATCTGCACAAGAGGCCATTACAAGAAGCTCACGTAGCCTTTGCTGGCTTCCCACTGCCGACAAAGTTCGGGCTCCTTACAAGAGCACATAAGCCACACTTATTCACGCCCCAGCTCTTCTCTCTCCTCCGTGTTCCCGCTGTCCTGGATCACTGCAGCTTCCTTTGTATGCACTGCCCCCCAATGCCCCGGTATCTTTGCACCTGCTATCAATTCTGCCAGGGGTGCTCTTTTCTCCTGCCTTCCCCCTCCCCCGTTAGCGCACTCGTCACCCCTCTTCCATCTTTCAAGTCCAAACTCAAGCATGACCTCATCTGAGAGCTGTCCCTCCGCTTCCTCGCAATCCCAGCAGTCCGCCCTGCCCTCTGTGTTACCACACTGCGTGCACACATTATTTCCATTAGGCCACGCCCCACAGTTTATGAAATCATTGTTTGCACTACTTGTCACCCCCTCCATCCAGAACAGGAGCTCCAGGGAGCAGGGACCATAATTGCTCATCTTTGTAGACTGAATGAATTGCCCCTCGTTTCTCTCATCTCCAGTTCCAAGGCTAACTCAATTGTGAGCTGGGACCAAGTAACACAGCCCAACACAGTGACCGTTCCCTTGAGGGTTTCGGGGTTGGAAGGTAATTCTGGGATAGAGAAAAAGAAGTAGTGTGGGGAGGGGAGGGGAGGGGAGGGGACAAAAGAAAAAAGAAAAAAAGGAAGAAGCAGTGTGACTAGGGAGGGGTGAGTGGGGCTTGCTGCACATGAAGATCAAGGAATG
>PVKN010034141.1:0-11888 GCA_004027915.1 Capromys pilorides
TCTCTCTCTCTCTCTCTCTCTCTCTCTCTCTCTCTGTTTGTCTTAATATATTTTCCAGGCTGCTCTCAAACTCATGCTCTCAAACTTAAAGTAATCTTCCTGCCTCAGCCTCCCAAGTAGCTGGGTCTGCAGGTATGTGCCACCATGCCTGGCTTCCTTAGACTTCTGAGGTAGAAGCTAGTGACACTGATTTTCAGCCTTTCTACTTCTTTTCTAATAGTTAAGGCTAGAGATAAACCTTACTTTAAATATGTCCCATAAATTTTGAAATGTTATGTTTCTGTTTTCCTTAAATTCAAAACTTTCATCTTAGCTTCCTTTTTTTTTTCTGTGACCCATGAGTTACTTATTTAGGAGCTATAATTTTCCTAAATACCTTTCTGGTATTGACTTGTAATTTAATTCTGTATGGTCAGAGACCATGCCATGTATGATTTTGGAATTGCCTGCCTCACCCCCTTTTTCTGGAATCCAGTTAAATATGTATTAGGTGGCTCCATCTTACCCTCTCTTTCACTTATGATTAGTGGGTTTTTTTTTTTTCTTTTCTTTTCTCTGTAATAGTTACTGAGAGGGTAGAATTGAAGTCACTAGTTTAGTTGTGCATTTGCCTCTATTTTTGTTTGACTTTTCTTGGGTTTTGCTTAACATATTTTAAAGCTCTGTATCTACTTTCAGGAATATTATGTATTCTTGGTAATTTGACTCTTCATCATTGTGCAGGGTCTCTTATTATTCCTGCTAATATTTCTTATTTTGAGGTCTAGTTTTCTAAAATAGTATTACCCGCCTAGCTAGGATTCTTTTTATTATTCTGTCCATCATATATAATATGTTATTCCGCCTGGTACTCTTAGCTTATCTGAAACATACTGTGGGGTCATGTTTGGGTTTTTCCTTCATGAATCTGAGTTTTCTATGGAATCTCGAGACATCAGAACCTCAGTATTGGGCTGGCCAAATAGCTTAGCAGATTAAAGTGCCTGCAAGCAGGCTCCGGGACCAAGGTTCGATCTCCAGGGCACGCTGAGCTGGCAATTGAGACTGTGCGTGGTGGTGCCCACCTGTAATCCCAGCTCTTGGGAGGCTGTAAACAGGCAGATCACTATGAGTCTGACCTAGCAGTGAGACCCTGAACACCGTGTAGACCCTTCTCTAAAAAAACAAAAAGAACCTCTGTATTGTTGAGTGTAAATCTTCCATCTCTCTGTTCGTTGGCCATTCTTCTCCTTTTTGCTTTTTTCCGTTTCTGTCTAACTCCCCTACCTTATTTTGGATTTCATTTCTGTCTTTACACTTAACCTTTTCTTGCTATAGTTTGGCTTATTTGAGTTTTAAACTGCATATTTTGAATTGATTATCTCTGATTAATGTACTTTCCATATTGCATGAGAATCTCTGAACGAACCATGTTTTCTCATTTCCCTTTCTGATCTTACTGTATGCAATATGCTCTTACACATAATTGCCATTGTTCTTGAAATTGCTGGTGAACAGCTACATTTAAAATGAGGGTGGAGGTATTTTGATATACATTTACACACGCAGCATTTCTGTAGCTCCTCATTCTTATTCGAAATCATTTTTTTAGACCTCAGGAGCTTCTTTAATATTTTTAATAATGGAAGTCCAATTTTTGGTTCTTTTTGTCTTAAAAGTCTGTTTTATCTTCAGGTGTGAATCCTACTGTCACTGGATGAAGACCTCTAGGTTTTTAGGTTTTCTTTCAGTGTTTTGTTCACTCGCGTTGAGGTTGCATAATTTCTGATGAGATGTCATTCTTGTTTTTGCATATATGTACATAATTTCCCCCTTTTGTTAAGATTATTCTTTACTTCATGATTTTTAGAAGTTTGATTCTATCTGATGCTGTGTATTTGTGGTGCTTTATTTGTGTTTATTCTGCATGGGATACACTGAACTTTTTGAATATATGATTTATATTTCTTGTCCAATTTGGAAACTTTCTGACTATTTCTTCAAATACTGTTTTTGGTCCACTTCTTTTTTATCAGATCCTTATGTTATATTTGTATTTACAGGTGTTTTAAACTACCTGATATTTTCCATGCTCTGTTCATTTTTCCCAGCCTTTTTCACATATAAGTGTGTGTTGTTGTTGTTGTTTTAAATATATATACACTTTCATTCCACTTGGGTTGGTTAGTCCTGGTTTGGACTATTTTTGGATTTTCGGTTTTTGAAGTTTTTTTTTTTTTTTCTTACATTTGTATTTTTTCTCTTTAGGAGGTGTATACTTTTCTTCACATCTGTGAACCCATCCATGATATCAGCAGCAGCTGGCCTTAAGGTCCCGATTGGCTAGTCCGTCATCTCTGTCACTCCAGTGCTGATGCTGTTCCTTGGTTGTTCTCCTGCTCACACTTGCCTGTTTCTTTCATTGTATTTCTTTATCTGCAGTGCAGTTACGTGAGGTGCCTTTGTGTTTTGGAGGCCTGCTCCTAATAGGTTAGCACAGATGTGGAGCAGCATCTGGCATGTGAAAGCCACTCTGCCTGGCTCCCCAGGGCTGGAGTCTACGTCCTAGCCCTGCACTGTTTTCTCTGCTGGCTTGGACAGTGTTTTCTAATAGCTGGACTTCAGTTTTGTCATCTTGTAGGAAAGGGTTTGGTGATTTAGTGCTTTGTAGCAGGTAGCTTAGGCTTCATTTTGCTCATTTCATGAAGTTTCTAGTAAATTGCACTGAACAGGCACAAACCACACCTTAAAGATGGGGTGTGGGAGGTGCGTCCCACTGCCCCATTTCAGAGCTGCTGCAGCTTGTGACAGTGCACGTGTGGGAAGCCAGTGTGAGCTCAGGAGGCCGGGGCCGACCGAGAGTCCCTCTGCCCCAGGCACCAGCTGAGCCCTTTCTGTGTATCTTGAGTCCTGCCAGGCATTGTCCAATGGCCGTGTAGTGGTCCCTGTTTTCCCAGATGTTGAAGATGAGGCTTTGTAGGCATGGCAGTTGTGTAAGGAAGACCAGGATTCAGTGCACGCCTGAGTCCCTGAGGTCACGTTTCACTTGTCTCCCCGTGCTGGTTTTCCTCCTGTCTGTCACCAGCCTTTTTCCTCTCAAGATAACACACTCTTCCTGTCATGTCCACAGCTGACAATGAAAACAACATCACCTCCAACCAGTCCCGATCGCCCCCTGCTGTTGTGGAAGAGAAGTGGAAACCTCAGGGCCAGAGGAACAGTGCCAATAACAGTAGGTTTCCTTGGTCGAGCTGGGCCCTGGGGTTCACAGAGGTCTGGCCCGCTTCTCTCTGGTTTTCCCGCCCCATGATTCCTGCTGTCTGAGTCTCCTATGAGAACACACGGTGGTGTACAAGTTTCCAAAGCATACTTGAACTACAGACCTCTTTTTTTTTTTTTTTTCAAATATGTATTTGGTACAAGGTCTCACTATGCAGCAGCTCAGACTCATAGTGATCCTCCTGTCTCAGCTTCCCTAGCACAGGACTACAGGCATGTACCATCACACCCTGTCTTGGCAGTCAGCTCAGCACACTTGGGGCAGGGCCAGCATGGCATGAGGTACCCAGGATCAAACCCAGGTCCTTGCGCTTGCCTAGGCAAGTGCTTAGACCTCTGAGCTGTCTCCATGGCCCTAGAGATCTCATTTTTAGGAATTCTTAATGCATAAGATCAATAAGAGGCTCAGAGAAAGAAGATAATATTTCATGGTTAAAAAGTACCATTAGAATCAGAATAGAGCCCACTTTTTCATAATTTCCTTTTGACTTGTTTCTAAAACCAACTCTACCTATTTTATTAAAGATTTCCAGAGCTGGTGAGATAGCTGAGTGGACTAAGTGCCTACTGTCAAGCGCAGGGACCAGACTGACCCTGTCCCCAGGCACTCTGAGCCTGAGGATGGTGGTGCACATGTGATCCCAGTACTGGGGAGTCTGACAACAGGAGGATCACTATGAGTCCGAGCTGTGTAGTGAGACCCTGTACCAAATACATTTTTTAAAAAATTCTCATTTTAGTGGTTATTCCTTTATTGTTCCTACATTGTCTTTAAATGTCTAAGTGAATGGCATATATGGTACATATGTTGCATATGTATCAACACCGTGCTAGTCCCATGCCTCTGGCAGGCATTAGTAATCAATCATGGATCTGATTTTCTTTATAAGACCACTTTATACTAAACATAGCAGTGTGCGCGAAGATGAAATTCATGTAGCATTCCTAACCCTAGATGTTTTGCATATTAGGCTGCTGCTAGACCAAGCAGTCTTAAAAACCAGAAGTAATCACATCTCTTTGTATTCCCTGCCAGCCACCACCAGTGGTTTAACACCCAACAGCGTGATCCCCGAGAAGGAGCGTCAGAACATCGCAGAGCGGCTGCTGCGGGTCATGTGCGCTGACCTAGGTGCACTCAGCGTGGTCAGTGGGAAGGAGTTCCTCAAGTTCGCCCAGACCTTGGTAGACAGTGGTGCCCGCTACGGGGCCTTCTCAGTCACCGAGATCTTGGGCAACTTCAACACACTGGCACTAAAGCACCTGCCGCGCATGTACAACCAGGTGAAGGTGAAAGTGACGTGTGCCTTAGGCAGCAACGCCTGCCTGGGCATTGGTGTCACCTGCCACTCTCAGAGTGTCGGCCCAGACTCCTGCTACATCCTCACAGCCTACCAGGCTGAGGGTAACCACATCAAGAGCTACGTGCTGGGCATCAAGGGCGCGGACATTCGGGACAGTGGTGACCTGGTGCATCACTGGGTGCAAAATGTGCTGTCGGAGTTCGTGATGTCAGAGATCAGGACAGTGTACGTGACGGACTGCCGGGTGAGCGCATCCGCCTTCTCCAAGGCCGGCATGTGCCTTCGCTGCTCAGCCTGTGCCTTGAACTCAGTGGTGCAGAGCGTGCTGAGCAAGCGGACTCTGCAGGCCCGCAGCATGCACGAGGTCATCGAGCTGCTGAACGTGTGCGAGGACCTGGCGGGCTCCACGGGCCTCGCCAAGGAGACCTTCGGGTCTCTGGAGGAGACGTCGCCCCCGCCCTGCTGGAACTCGGTGACAGACTCGCTGCTCTTGGTGCACGAGCGCTATGAGCAGATCTGTGAATTCTACAGCCGGGCCAAGAAGATGAACCTCATCCAGAGCCTCAACAAGCACCTGCTCAGCAACCTGGCCGCCATCCTCACTCCGGTGAAGCAGGCCGTCATTGAGCTGAGCAACGAGAGCCAGCCCACCCTGCAGCTGGTGCTGCCCACCTACGTGCGGCTGGAGAAGCTGTTCACGGCCAAGGCCAACGACGCAGGCACTGTCAGCAAGCTGTGCCACCTCTTCCTGGAGGCTCTCAAGGAGAACTTCAAGGTGCACCCGGCCCACAAGGTGGCCATGATCCTGGACCCACAGCAGAAGCTGCGGCCCGTGCCGCCCTACCAGCATGAGGAGATCATTGGCAAGGTCTGTGAGCTCATCAGCGAGGTGAAAGAGTCCTGGGCCGAGGAGGCCGACCTCGAGCCTGCCGCCAAGAAGCCGCGCACCGCCACTGGGGAGCACCCCGCAGCCCAGGAGGACGATCGCCTGGGGAAGAGCGAGGTGTACGACTACCTGCAGGAACCCCTCTTTCAGGCCACCCCAGATCTCTTCCAGTACTGGTCCTGTGTGACCCAAAAGCACACAAAGCTCGCCAAGCTTGCCTTCTGGCTGCTGGCGGTCCCGGCTGTGGGGGCGCGGAGCGGGTGTGTCAGCATGTGCGAACAAGCGCTCCTCATCAAGAGGCGGCGGCTGCTCAGTCCAGAAGACATGAACAAACTCATGTTCCTGAAATCCAACATGCTTTAAGCCTGGGCTTTGGGAAAGCAGAAAAACAAAACATAAAAAAGCAAAACAAAAGGCGAACATTAGAAAAACACACAACACTGTCACAAAGAAAAGGAATTTAAGTTCTAAACACTGTGGACCTCATTTTAAATGCCCCCTGGAAACTTAAGTGCTTCTTTTCAGTGTGTGTGTGCATATGTGTCCACACTCTCACATGTGCATGTGTCTGAACACACGTGCCATGGGTGTGGGTCTTTGTGCTCACCTGTGCAGCCAGAGGAGTCTCCACATGTGCGCGCGTGCACACACACACACACACACAACCCTGGTGCGTGTACACACACCTCACAGGCATGTGTGCATGGGGCTGGTTGTGTCAGGAAAGCCAAGAGACTGGGAAAGAGGGAGAAGTTTCACCGTTTCTCGGGAAGGGGCTCTAAAGACTCCGTTTTTCAGGTGTGCAGATTGGGAGAAGCGTTGAAATGTTCAGGCAGCTGAGATCTGAAGTGACTTGACATCCCCTGTCCTCCACCCCTGCCGCCCCGCCTCACAGCCCCCCACCCTAGCTGCTCTGCCGTGGATTCTCCAAACTGCATCCAATGGACAGTTTCTGCACTGGACTTTGTTTCTCGTTCACCTTCAGGGCATTGAGCTGCTGCCTTTGCGATCACCCTTGGGTGTCCCCAGGCAGCCGCCTTAGAAACACACCTATCTATCTCCCCCAAATCAGGAAAGGAGACTTTAAGACTATAAAGCTGACATTTTGCTTTTTAATATAAGAGAAAGAAAAAGAGACATTTTTCAGAGAAGTATAGATAACTGTCTCCATTCAGTTTTTCCCCAACATTTTGGCAATTTTTACTTTTGGGGGGTTTGTTTTACCTTTTTACAATTTGCGTTCGACTCTGCTAGGAGGCACTGAATGTCTACCGCTTACGTTTTGGAGTGTCTGGGTTTTTTACGTGCCCTTTTCGTTCCTCACGTCACACTGTAAACTAGCTCATCTCAGTGGTATATTCAGTACTCTAAGGTTTTTATCCATCTTCCCTATATAGTGCCATTTTCCTATTCTCAGACAGACATGTGCTGTCTGGAGACCAAGGGAGGTGGAGGGGTTGCGGATTCCTCAGATGTGGGGTTGGATGGAAGCTGTGTGGGCAGCACATGGGTTTCTCCTGAGTGTGAGCAGAGTTGCCACCTCCTGGTTCGCATGTCTGGTACCAGGAGCATCTGGCTTCTGTTCCCTGTGCCCTCCGTTCCTTGCCACATCCCCACCCTTCTGGCCCCTCCGAACTCCTGCTGAGTTGATCCATATTCAAGGCAGCCACATCCCAGACCCAGTGTCTCCCTACTTCCCAGGGTTCCTTCAGGTAGTTGGCAACCCTCAGGGGTCCCCATGGGCACCATCCATGGCCAACCAGGACAGCAGGTGAGCTCGGTGCCTTGCAGGCTAAACAGCTGGTGTTCTGAGAGTGGGCACCTTCTGCTTGATGCTGTGATGGGGACCGTAGGCCCATCTCCTGATTCCCCAGCCATGAGCCACTGAGGTTCTCCTGAGAAGACCCCATTCTCTCCAAGAGAGAAAGATCAGCTCAACCCCACCCCCACTGAAGAAAGACCTGGTGGTCCCCTGTCCCTCAGGTGGCTGTGGCCGTGGGATAAGGATGGCTGTGCTTTAGGCTGACAATGACCACCATTGTGGGGGCTGTTTGCAAAGTCACCTTCTGCCACCATATGGGTTGGCTAAGTGGACCCCCCCATGCACCCTGTAATAAAGCATTGCTCAACTGTGAGATACCTCGACTACTAAAAGCACTGTACCATAACCCGTTCCTCTGGGGCAGGATGGGAGTCAAGTTGGTTTGAAACTCAAGGGTTAAGCATCGTGATCATGGGCCCAGAACCCTGTCTTTGGAGGCCAAGTCAGTACTCTTCACCTCATGAAACTAACCCAGCTCTCCCTGCAGCACTGGACATACTGAAATGGACCTTAGTGGACCATTGCCGCAATTGCTTCAGCAAGCCATGGCCCAGGCTGGCTCCTCTCCTAGAGAACCTACTCTCGGGGTTTCTTCTACGTTGCCAACTCCTACTGCCATCACCAGAAGAGCCTCCGTCCACAGTGGAGCAGGAATGGGGAGAATCCAGGCAGGAACCAAATATTGTTTCCTCGCCAATGTAAAACATTGGCTGATTCTATGACCAGACCTCTGGAATTCTGGAAGATGGGCTCTGAGTTGCCAATTGGCAGATGTCTCTTACCAATTTTGCTTGACTGCTGGTTGGGACGATCACAACTTGGCATTCTTAGCCACACTGGAAGGGCAGGAGCTGTCCATTTGGGTTATCAGTGAAAACAGAGCCAGCTATGTTGGCCAGGCCATCACTGAACCAGTGAATTGCAAAACCAGCACCCACACCTAGATACACAGAGCTCTTCAGAGCATGAGATCCTTGCTCGCCAGAATGAAAATTAGAGTAAGTCATATGTACTGGAAGTAGCCAAAATTAGATTGTCTGTTCAAATAATCCAGTTCTTTTGCATCTCACTTCAGTACTTAGGCTTAGCTTGCCTCCACAGGTTTCCTGTAAATGCTGTCGGGTCTGCAGAGAGCTGCCCCTGGGGCTGCCTTGTCCACGTAGCTAACACAATGGCAGGCAGTCATTTCTCTCCTGCGACCTGTGGTAACACAGAAACTGATGTTACCAACAGGGCAGGCTGTGTGCCAGGTGCCCCCTCAGCCTCCTTTCTCATGCAGGCTATTACCATGGTGCAAATCCTGCTGTGACAGGCAGCTTAACAAAACCCAAAGATCACACAGGTCTGCCCCCTGTCCCATTATTTCCAGCAATATCCACCTTACCAAATTTCCAGCTCATCCAAAGGACTGAGACGGGCTCTTCCAGTTCATCTCGTGCTGCCTGGCCTGACCTTAACCTTCAGAAGGATTTTTGTCACCAGTCCCACAGTGTTGTGACTACCATAGGTCTCTTCCACAGGCCCTTGGCATTTGGGGGACCAGGAAGTTGGGCCATTCCTGTCGTTTCTTTGCAAGTTAAGGTGGCTGCCTGCTGACCTGGATACAGCTTTCCTCAAGCTGCATGATTCCCAGGACAGAAACAGCTTTTGTTTCGACATCCATGGGCCCAAGAAGGAAGTGGAAAAAATACATTTCTGCTTAGCACAGCTTTACCCTCTCTGCTGTCATCAACAGAGCCCAAGCCAAGGACTGCAGTCCCTCGGATTTTCATTAACCTGTGGCTCTCAGGTCTACCAGAAGGATGACGTGTCCTGACCGTGGATGATGCAAGCAACCCAGCACAGCTCCACTTGTCTAGGTCAGGTCCCTCTCTGGTGGCACTCAGGAAACAGGAACTGGTGCCACCTGCGAAAACTTGTCTGCTCTTCCTTTCTGTGAGTTCCCACACACAAAGCCACCTGTTGGCATCACAAGTCAGGACATGTCCCCACCATCATGCTTAATTGCTTCTTGCTTGGCACCAGGAAGAATGCACCAAGGTTTCTTGGCAAGGAGAGAAGAGCAGCCAGTGGCACAGATGCGAGGTCACGGATCTCTAGAAGTCCAGGAGGGAATTTTAGCACCAGCCATCTGGCCCGCTGAGAGTCCTCTCTGACAGTTCAGCCTGTCGTCTCTTGCACTGTCTAGGAACTCGGGAGAATACTGCAAGACGTTTGCCACTGTGAAGCCAAAACCTCTGCTTTGGGGAGTCCCCTCTTAACTCCTGCTTTCCATAGGCTTGGGTTTGACTCCTCGCAGAGCAGGCACCTGGTGAGACATCAGAGGTGTTGCTCGTACTGTGTGGGGCTGTAGAGCAGCCAGGTTTGCAGTGGAGCCAGGGCAAAGGTGGGAATCAGAAACCTGTGAGATGCTCGGCAGGCAGCCATCAGGACTGTATCTTCGTCATGCTGTGCTGGAAGAGGCGGGGCCGAGGGCGTGGTAGGTGGCCTCCTTATCCTGTAAGCTGCACCAAATTCTGAGCTTCGCCCTGGCCTTGGGAATGTGGCAATCATGCTATCTCTGGGATGTATTGGAGGACGCCTGGGAAGGCTGTAGTTCTAACAGAACCAAGCGACTGCAGGATGCTCAGGCTGTGCCCTGGAGACTGAGGGCTCTGGTCCCTGCCTGCTGGCCCCACCTCCAGCTGAGCAGTGGGTGATCGAGGAAGGGAGCTGCCCCTCTTCACTGTGGCTAATGACTGCTAGGCCAGTTATGGTGAACCAATGATAACAGTGTTTTCCCTCTGTAGTTTCCCTCCAGGTCTCCCCTTTGCAGGGTTCCCAGGGGGATTTTGTTATTCTTTTTCTTGTTTTCTTCCTCTCTCATTTGGGTCTAAAGATCTCGGTCGGGAGAGTCCTGGCTTCTGCCCAAAGAGCCCCGCAGTTTCTGTATGAATAGGCGCCTGCTCACACGGGCATGAGGGAACAGCTCCGAGTCGCTGTGTGCCGCCCTCAGGCCCCCGCCCCCATCCTGGGCAATGCTGTGATGATTCAGCTCCTGTACCAAGGATTCACCAGGTTTGCATCTGGGCATTAGCATCACGACCCCCGCAGGGTCCGGCCCACCCAAGCATCCCACTGGGCACCTTGACTCTTCGAACCAAAGTTCCTTAAAGGGGCCCCGCCCAACCTTGTCCACAACCTCAGGAGCCTGGGATTGCTGTGGCACAGCCCAAAATCCTGGTTGGCACAGACCACGGGGTCTGAGACCCACCAGAAGGAAGGGCTCCTCCCACAACCCAGCGCCAGCGGTCTCTGCCTAGGACCTCCTCCAGCTGCCCAGCCAGGGTGGGTGGCCTCCCGAGGGACAGGTGAACTCATGGACCGACACGGGCTGAGCTTTGCCAGTCAGGAGAGAGCAAGAGCCCCGCGGCAGGGCCGCCCGCAGCCCAAGCATCAGGAAATCATTTTGTACAACCACCCGAAGCAGAGATATTTTTTAAGAAGCGTAAATTATTTTCAGTTTTCTGACCTTACCTTTTTCGTTTCCCCACAATTTCACATCAGTGATTCATTCACGTCAGGTAAATCTTGAGAACGCCTTGGTGCCCCCTCCCGCCCGCCCACCCCCTCTCAGAAACCATGTGCGTGCGCCCCTCGCCCCTTCTCAGTAGTTAAGACGTTCTAGGCAATACCACAGGCACATCTGACTGTGTCTTCGAGTGCAAGAAACTCAAGTCATCTTAAAAAAAAATTTACAAAAAAGCAAACACAAAAAAAATATCTTTTTTAGGCCAGAGTTTTCTACAGGTATTAATGAATATTTTTCTTAATCCTTATAAGTTTTATGTGTTTAATATTTCTTAATACCGGTAGCATTAATTTATACTTTTGTAGCAACACAATATTTTTATAAACAGCCAGTGCTTGGCTCAAGTCTTCACGGGGGTTTATGCAGGGCCATCTTGGGACCCTGTGTACCATGTACTGTATTTAAAAAAATAAAAAAGTTACCTAGTGTCACACTCGCTGTGTTAACAAAAGATGTTGTTGGCAGTCTCCTTGGTTGTTGGTGTGTATCCAACAGTTCGCAAGGAGTCACATTGCATGGGGGTTGAGTTGACAGTTCTTGTGATATGTAAACCCCCGAGACCAAACTTGAGGGTTTATTTAGGGTTTTGTGTGTGTCCTTTGGGTTTTTGTTTCATTTCGTTTTGGTACCGTTTCTCCATTTACAACCAAATCAGTTTCATGATGTTTAAAACTTCTACTGATGTCAAATGGAGGAAAGGATCAGAAAAACATTTTTGGTTTTTTTTTTTACAAAGTAATAAAATTTTAAACTGAGCTGTTTAAATGTCGCTGTTTTTACCTGTCTGTTCTTGTCCAAAAGTGGACATTCTCTGGGAGGAGAGTTCCACCCGGTTCCTTCAGTCACCCAAAGCCCCAGCCCAGGATTCTGTACCCCGGCGGCCCCCTGAATTCTCGCAATGTTATTCCCAGTTGGTTG
Organism: Capromys pilorides; assembly: GCA_004027915.1. Lineage (NCBI taxonomy): Eukaryota > Metazoa > Chordata > Mammalia > Rodentia > Capromyidae > Capromys > Capromys pilorides. The sequence goes on from PVKN010034141.1 coordinate 11,760, forward strand.
ATGCCAAGGCAAAAGGACACCCTTTTAACAGTTAGAGGGCATCAGTTGCTTCAATGAGTTCATGTCAGTGTTGTATTTATGGTTTTACAATAAAATGACCTTTAGGAAGATGCACTGTGCAGTTTCTTT
>PVKN010034142.1:0-11887 GCA_004027915.1 Capromys pilorides
CCATTCCTGGCCCTTGAACATCTTTCCAGATACTTTGTGTTGTGAGAATAGGTCTCACTTCCAAATTTTTAAAAGCCCAGTTCAATCCAAAAGCAAACTAAATAGCTGCTCTCCAACCCCCTCGTTCTGTTCCCCACCAGGTTAAATCCCACCTGGCTCTGACACCTGCTGTCATTCTGTCATGCTCTTTCATTCCTCTTTTGCCCAACCCTGCATCTTTCACAGAGCAGAAGGAAAGAGAAACAGAAGAAAAAGACAAAGTTATTAGGGTTCATATTTTAAATGCCCCCCAAAACTCATGCATTGAAAGCTTAGTTCCCACCTGACAGTGATACTGAAAAGGGGTGGAAACTCAAGGAGATGGGGCCCAGCTGGAGGAAGGTAGCCCCCGGGGACATGCTGTTGAAGAACCCATGTTGTCCCCAGCTCTTCCCCACACTCTGCTTCCTGGTTGCAGTGGAGTGAGTCCCTTTCCCCACACAACCTCACACCACAATGCTTTTGCCTTGCAAAGGCCTAAAAGCAGAGGGACTGACTGGAGGCTGAGATCCCAAAACTATCAAGCAATATGAATCTTTCTTCTTTCAAATTGAGTATTTTTTTCTAATTTTTTAAATTTATTTATTTGATATAGGGTCTCACTGTAGTGATCCTCCTGTCTCAGCCTCCCAAGTGCTGAGATTACAAGTATGCGCCACCACACCTGGTTTTGGGGCTGTCACGGAGAGCCCTGGGTTCTGGGGCCAACACGGCACGCAGTACCAGGGACTGAACTCAGGACCTTGCACTTGCCAGGCAGGCACTTAAGCCTCTGAGCTATCTATCTCCCCAGCCCTCAAGTTGTTTTTCTCTGGTATTTTGGTCACAGGAACACAAAGCTGACCCAGTTGTTTAACTTAAAAATGGGCACTCTCTTGGCTTCTGTCTTAACACAACTGGTGGGGTGCTGATGTGTGGATTCTTTGGAGGCCCTTTAGTGGGACGTTTACTAAGGAAAGCAACACCTCCAGCTGAGCTGCCAACCCATTAACAAGAAGCCTTCATGTTATTGTCTTGTTCCTGACAGAGTCTTTTAGGTGGTATAGTGGTTGATACCTTGTGTCAACTTGGCTGAATCACTCCGGTAGTTCAGGGCTGTGGGGCCCCCACCCTGCAGGGCGGAGAGAGCCCACTTTAGGGTGATTGGTCCTGCCCTGGGGCACGAGGGGGGGCCACCTCAGAGTGACTCAGCACAAAAAGTGTATATAAAGTAGTTGAGGAAGGCTACCCTGTCCCACTTCCTTTTTCAGTGATTTGGAAGCCATTTTTCTGTCCCAGGGCCATGCATTTCCTGCTCCTGCTCTGCTTATCTGCTTTACCCTCCTTCCAACCTATCTTTCCTTAGCACATTGTCTAGACTGCTGCTGCAGCCTTGACTTCACAGCAGTTTCTTTTTTAAAATCAACTCTGTAAATAGATATTAATTGTAATCTTTGCTTAATTAATTTTTGAAAGGGAAAAGCAGATTATCCAGTCCTGGCCAATGAATAGTTTGGCTTTGCATCAGATCACAATCAACTGGATCAGGAGGGCACGATGCTGCTCGCCGTTCATGCAGCACTGCATGAAGTACTTCTCCAGAAATGTACAGAAAAAGAACTGTTGAGACACAGGGAAGATAGTGTAAGGTGTTCAAGTCATGCGGCCTATGATCTTCAAACAAAATAGCCCTGTCCCCCACCAAGCGCAGAGCCTCTAAGAAGAGCTTGGGAAAGTGCAGAAGTAGAGGAGCTGGAAAATATAATAGTAAGGAATTTGCTAAGGCCCATCAGTGCTTCTAAAGAATACCACTGTGCCTGGAAATGCGCCATCTACATATGCAGCCTAGCAGGAAGAAAACAGAGTCTGTGTTCCAAATGGCTACGGATATCACTATTACCTGGGAAGATGTAGTTTAGTCTTATAGAAAGTGTTTGGAAAGTGTGGTCAGTGACTTAACAGACAGACAGACAGAGAGGCAGAGATACAGAGACAGAGACAGAGACAGAGATGGCACATTCAGTTGATTAGCTATCATCATGTGAAAACTACTACATTGGGGTGTTGTGTTGTTTTGGACTCGGGATATGGTACACAGAGCAGTCATTTCAACCTACTATTTACTTGCTATCAAGGGCAGTGGAAGCCCACCAGTGAGGACACTATACACAGGAAAACACATGCACATTTCTTTCTCAAAATTTGGAAGGCAAGAGAAGAAGCTTAAAGAAATAGAATGAGGCAGGCAAGCAATATGAGTAACTACCTGGGCAAATATGTAGCTACTTACCCTTCGGTATTTCATATTTTCCTTGCAAATATATATTCAGAAACTACACCAGACTGCTCCTGTAGATCCTGACTCTTTACTTACTGCTCCCACTGCTTCTGTGTTCCATGAGAGAAAACTGTGGGGAGGCGAGGGTGAAATATGGGGGAAGGGCTGCACTGGCAACAGTGCTTTTGGTATATTACTTTTTAAGCCCAAACTCAATACCCTTTTTCCCTCTATGGGTTAAAACGATCTCTCTCCAATGTCAAAGTAAATTTATTCTTTAGCATTTAAAAGAAACACCCAGGTAACGTAATCTGAATGCGTTAAATCAATTTCAAGTTCTGGGAAATGAAAGAATGGATGTGTGTGGGTGAGAGAGGAGAGGCTCTGTGTGTGTGTGTGTGTGTGTGTGTGTGTGTGTGTGTGTGTAGGTTCTTTTCCAATTTTCTTGAATTGTGCTGACACCATTGTTCTTTCTTGAGAATAGGTCTTTCCTAAGTCATCCACTCATGTTTTGAAACTTGTCAGCCTGTGAAATAATGTGATGCATTTTCAGTGCTAAAATTATCACTGGAGGAAAAGGCCTACACACACACCATCTACCTGGGGAAAAAAAAGACTCTGAAAATGCAACCATTTGGTTGTTCATGACAGTAATCAAGGCTGAAGAATTGTCTCTAAATTAGGAAAGAAGAAAATATCTGTTATGCCTCGTGCACTGTACCTTTATTGTAATAATGGTTTCAAAGCCTGCCTCTCATACTTCTGTGCTTTGCCCTTTCCCTCTGTATTAGCCTTCTCATCTTTGAGAGCTTCGCTGTTAAGCAAAAAAGGAGGCATGAGTCCAAGACTTCCATGTCTGCTGAGTAGATGTGTTGCATGGATGAAATGAGCAAGAACAGAATGGATAAATAAATCATACTGTTAGTTCAGAAACTTTCCATGTTTAGAGGTCATTTTTATAGAAAATGTGCAAGATTCTTTAAGGAAAAATGCACCGCAGGAGTATCTGTGCATATGACACCGTACAACAAAGGCAATCATTGCCTCTCTAACTAGGATTAAGACCGTGATGACTTTGCTAATGATTCTGATTTGCTTTTTAATTGGAACATGAGGTTACCTCTGACAGAGACAAAGCTTTCGTTGGGTTAAGAAGCTCTAGTTACCTGAGATACAAACTACATTTTTTCTAAACAATACTAAGCCCATCACACACATATTGTGTGACCAAAATGCTAGAATCTTGAGGATTCATCTGGCACAAATGTAGACTTCTGTATTCTGTCCTCAATAATTTGTGTATCTGTTGTATATTATGTCATTGCCAAAAGAAATGATGAGAAGACCCAACGATTGTAGCTTCAGAGGTCTCACCGAGGTAGAAGTGAGTCCAGAGCCCCAGAAGCATCTCAGTTTCATGCAGGCTAAAGGCAGGCTAAGGAATGTGCCTAATTACTTTAGTGAAGGAGGACTACAATCTCTATTGACTTCCATTGTTTGCCTAACACTAGGTTTACACAAACGCCAACCAATAACATCCCAAGCAAAGGATTAAAGAACAGGGCACCAGCAGGAGAAGCTGCTATCTACCTGTATCCTCTTCCAGGAAAAGCTGATATCCTCTTTCCACCTCCTTCTTCTGCCTGCTTCCCCTCTCTTCCTCTCAACTCCCTATTTATCCTGATTTAGTTTAACAGCCTGCTTCACCTAAGGGTGCAGGGAAATGGGTGCCCCGCCTCTGTGCCCTCCCTCTGTACCCTCCCTTTACCTGCATGTTTACCAAGCTGAACTGTGTTTTGTTTTACCATTTGCATCTTCCTACCTGACCAGAAGCCTCTGAGGCGGTGAATTTGTCCAGCATTTTCTTTGGCACAAAGTAGATACTTAGTGAATAGTGAGGAGAGATGCTATGCTGCCTGGTTCCCTGGCTGGCGTCCTGGGCTGTGTGAGGATGAATGGTGAGGCATTCGAGGCTGAGGTAGGCCCCTGCCAGAAATCAGTAGATAAGGTAGTAAGGCCCTTTCTAAATGGTAGGTCATTTAGGCAAAATGGAATGTACATAAAATTTGTTTTATACCCCTATTTAAGTGGAGCTTAGTACAACTTCTGCTTGTTTTAATGAATGAGTGATATTGGGGAAGAAATTCATCTTTACTGATCCTTTTCTCTGTTCCAGGCACTTTTATATATTTTTATGAATCCCATAGTGATCCTAGAGATAGATATGAATATCTTCCTCTTCACTGATGCGGAAACGGTCAGAGACAAAAACACTTGCCAATACCACATAGGTGGCAGAACCAGAATTTGATCCCAGAACTGCCCGCCCCCAGAAACCTATGCTTGCTTTCATACAGGATGCTGCCTTTGTGGAGAGAAGAATCCACCATCAGGATCAGCAGAAAAAAACACGCACACTGGACAAACTGCCTAAGGCATGCAGCCACACAGGCTGAGCCAGCGATACACCAAGATGTGGACAGGAGTTCACAGAACTCCCAGAGGCCAAAAGGGGGCTACAAAAAGGAAAGACACTTGCCACTAATGCAAGTCAAGTCCACTAAGTTTTGGTGGTCAAGTAAGCATGCTTTTGAAACTATGATCTTTCCTCCACAAATTAAAAAAAAAAAGGAATTTTTAAAGGGACAGGTAAGAGAAAGTCAGTGTTCTGTAGCCAGAAAGAAGAGGGCAAGAACAACTATGCATTCTGACAACAGTTTAGTTTATCATTAAGAGCACAGATATATGATACTCTATATTAAATACAGTATTTATTCTTATAACCATAATAGATATAAAGATGATAGAGTAAAATCCTGGCCATGATGAAAATGCCTATTCCTTTAGTTTATTTCACACTTTCAGATATGCAACCTGCATGAAATTTGGGCGGTGTTCTGTGGACATATGAAAAGAAGCAGGATGAGCTAACTAATGGGCCACACATTGTGAATTCCACATGGAAGCTGCTGGGCTGCCACCTGAGTGCACCTGCATCTTAATGACTACTTTCCTTTACTTATGTGCTGCAAGCACTGTCTCTGTCTCTCTGTCTCTCTCTCTTTCTCACGCACACACATGCGCACGCGTGCACATACATACACACACACACAAAAAAAAAAAAGTTCTGCATTTTCAAGATGCTATTTAAATATGTGTTGAAAATCCTTGCCAGCACACCAGGGGAGAGTTAACTATTCTTTTTCTAGGTACTTATCTGACTATATTTTTGTAATCTCAGAGCCAGCGCTGGTGCTAAGCAAAATAGATGCTCAATAAATGCTTACCTACAAAGAAATGTTTCTTGTACTTTACAACCTCTGGCTGTCACTAGAGGGCATTGTAATTAAGATTCCTATACACTACAGAATAGCGTTCTACATGAGTAACATGATAACTTTTTAAAAGTATATCTTCTCAGATGTTCTTTAGCTATTTTGCCATAACTTTTAATCAGTTCTGTATTTCAGTTGGGAGAGATATTCCACATATGAGAAAAATAATATACGAAGTGAGCTTGCCAGAGTGCCTAGGAGTCTAGGGATTAATTCCCTGGTCTAGAGAGAATAAACTACAGACCACAAAAGAGACGGAGGATATTTCTTATTCCCTTCAGATAAAAAGTGGCTATCTCAGGACCAGCGTTACAGCTCAGCAGATTAAGTGCTTGCTTAGGTAAGTGCAGGGGTCAGGGTTCCATCCCTGGCACCTCATCCCGTGCCGGCCCACTGAGCCAGTGATGGAGTCTGAGCATGGTGGCCCACATCTGTAATCCCAGCACTAGGGAGGCAGAAATCAGGAGGATTACTACAAGTCCTAGCTGAGTAGCAAAACCCTTAAAAAAAAAAAAAAAAAGTCTATCTCGGTGCTGTATTCTTAATGTTCAAAATACCCTGCCCTGGGGGCTGGGGAGATAGCTCAGTAGAATAAGCGCCTGCCTGGCAAGTGCAAGGTCCTGAGTTCAATCCCTTGTACTGCCAAAAACCAAAAAAGTAAAAGAAAAAACTTTTCCTTTTTCTGAGCTTTTGGGTTAAGCGTCTGGAGGGGCAATCCCAGTCAGGCACAGGAACCGGCAGTTCAATCCCCACACCCACCCTTAAGGCAGCCTGAGCCAGCCATAAATAAATAAATAAATAAATCCTTCTCAAAATACCCCATCCTCCACACTAACCCTGGGTGAAGTTAAATGTCATTTAATCTGAGGGGCAAGGGATTTTTGAGTCCTGGGTAAATACAAACTAAGGGTGGGCAAGATAGCTCAGCGGACTAAGTGCCTGCCTAGGCAAGCGCTCAGGGACCAATGTTTGATCCTTGGCATCACAAACCGTGCAGGCCCAGCCCCCAGGCACGCTCAGCCCCCAACTGAGTCCAGTCGTGGTGGCAAAAACCTGTAATCCCAGAGCTGTGGAGGCTGAAAACAGGAGGATCACTAGGAGTCCAGGCTGTGTAGTGAGATCCTGTACCAAACTGGGAGAGGAGAGACTAAGTACTGTGCAGCTCTCAATCAAAGTCGTCTGTGGATAGTCACTTCTGAGGCAGGGCTGGGAGTGCAGGTCGCAGTGCAGTCCTTGCCTAGCACCAGCACGTGTGAAGCTGTGGGTTCCATCTTGAGCAACACACACTCAAGAAAGTTCATCCTGAAACATGGTAGTTCCACAGCTAACTTTTCTTCCCTAGAGTTCAGGGCACTGATGAGACAAAAACCTAAGAAGCAAGCTTCAGAAAAGCCAGCTGTTCTGTGTATTATAAGTAAACCCTACAGACAGCTGTACTCAGGGGCCAGGGCTGTGGTGCCAGATGACACCACCTCCACAAAGCTTTTTCTCAGCAAAACTTTCCTGATCCTTCCAGCTATAAAAGCAAAACAACAGCACTCTCGGTTAGTCTCTCTCCCATAGTCCTTTCCTTTTATTTTCTCCCCAGAACACCTCTCATATTCTACCTTGTGTGATATTTAACTGGGTCCCAACAGCATTGCCCTGCAGGATGAAGCCCTGACTGGTCCAGGAATGCTGACGTATGTTTGCAACCCAAAGAGTGTGTGCTAGTATCACTCGTATCATAGTTCTGGGATAGACTTTGCTTAATTAAATAGAAAGAAATCGAGTTCAGTAGCTATGAATCTGAAACTTACTTTCTTAGTCTTTTTCACACAACTGATTTAGCAGCAACATTTATAAGTTCCAACATAAATGACTTCTTATTTTATTAAGGAGCTAACATAAATTTATTTGTATTTATTTATTTATTTTTGAGATAGGGTCTCACTACGCAATTTGGGCTGGCCTTGTACTCCTTTTTGTAGCCTTCAGGCTAGTCTCGAACTTGCAGAGACCTTCTTGGCTTAATTTCCCAAGTGCTGGGATTACAGGTGTGTGCTACCACACCCGGTACGAGGGCCACATGGTGGGCACATACGTCTGGGTCCAAGACAGCATGCCTAGGCATCCAGGGCCGAGATAGCACAGCATGTAGGGCCAGGAATTGAACTCCAGGAATTGAACTGCAGTCCTTGTGCTTACCAGCTCAGTGGTTATACCTCTGAGCCATCTCTCCAGCCCTGAGGGATTAACATAAATTTAGCCAACAGTTTAACTACCTACAATTTAGCAGACAATTAGTGTAAGTAGCTCCAACTCCCTATCTATAATTTTACGGAAGGTAGACAAAAATAACATTTAAAAATTAACTAATATCTCTTTTATTACTTTCCATTATTCAAGAAGTTTGAGTAGATTAAGCCAATTCGACCCCCTGTCCACATTTAAATAAGTTTATTTTATCTTTCTTTTTTTATAATCTTTCTAATGAGTTCAAGCATAAATAATTGCCAACAGTTGAATAACTGTTGTTATAATCCTGACTGATATAATTCTAGACCTACCTATTCATTTATTTGTTTATTGAAAAAGTGTTTATTAAATGCCTACTGAGTATCAGGTTCTGTTCTTGGTATTGGGGATAATGGTGAATAAAGGAGCCAGTGTGTCTGCCCAAAGAGTGTTTATGATCTGGTGGGAGTAAAAACAAAGAAACGTGTTCATTTATCAAGACTAGGTAAGCTCATGTAGCAGTGTTTGGCAATATTTGTATGACCTAATTTAGGCTCTTTAAAGTTATGCAGTGGCTTGGCATTCACACTCCTAGGGACATTTTTTTAGAGAAGCAGTTGATAGATGGTCTCTGAGGTTCTTCTACTTTTGATATTCAGTTACAATTTCCCTGCCTCTATTTTTTGCTATTGTGCTGTCAGAAGTTACCACAAATTTAATAACTCAAAATGACATGTATATAAGGCCTTAACATTTCTTTCTTTTTTTTAAGGGAATACAAAACGGTAATAAAAGAATTAGAAATGATACAGAATTTCACTAAACAAAATAATATGCATTCAATAGTATCTGTTGTATTGCCTCGTGTTGTCCTCAACAAGGCTCTTGAGTTCAGACAGGATCAGCCGAGGTCCCTGGGTAGAATTCCATAAGGCTGAGGTCAGGGTGCCAGTTGTCTGGGTTCTACTCTAGGGACTGGGAAGAATCAGCCCATAAGATCATCCAGGTTATTGGAAGAATCCAGTTCCTGGTCATTGTATGACTGAGGTCCCTGTTTCCTGGCTGGTAGTCAGCTAAGTGCCCTCTCTCTGAGCTCCTGAAGGATGCTTACATTCTCCTTACCATGGTCCCCTCCATGTCATCACCCCTTCTCACACTGAAAGTCTCTGTCTTCTGGTGCTAGACAGGAAAGCACCCCAGGTGCTTAGATGAGGCCCTCCTGAATAATCTATGTAAATAAAATACAATCACAAGAGGGACCTCTCATCCCCTTCACAGTGAAGTGAATTCACAGGTAGGAAGGTGGAACATATTTGTAGAATGTTAGAGTTTGTATCTAGATGTTCCCCCCAAAGCCTCATGTATCCATTAGGGTGGCTTCTAGAGCTGTGGATGTCAGTGATATTCACACCCTAATGTGGTAATCTGCGTTAGGATATCAGGAGGGGAAAGAGGCTGGCTAGCTGCAGCAGGACTGCCCCTTCCTTTGCTCTTTGCTGTTTTCTGCCACCATGAACTGCTACCCTCTGCCATGTGAGTTCTGCCTTGGAGTTAGCTGAGTATGGTCCCCCACAAACTGTGAGCTAAATAAACCTTTCCTTTCTTAATTCTGGCTGTCACGTATTTGTCTCTGCAACAAGAGAAGAGTGACTAAGACAGGGACCATTTTAGAAATTTTGCTTATTACCTTGCTAACTAATGGAATTTCTGTCCGTAGGAATCAGAGACCTCTGTTGCCATCCAGGGAGGTTTCATTCCTATGGCACAAGTAAGGACTTCAGAATTACACAAGATTTGTTTATTAATTGAAATCTGCGTCTTTAAAAGTATAAGTTGAAATTTCACAGAAATCATTGTTCATTTTCACCTCTTTATCTTTATGTACTCCTCATAAGCCATAATCTTTTCAGTAAAATCAGACATTAATGACAAATCACTGAGCACTGTTAAGTAATTGAATAGAAGTTCAGCTAATATCAAGACTATTAATGTATTTTATTTACCAAAATCTTTTAATGTTTAATGCTCTTGAATATATATTAATAGACAATGAAATTTTATTTTATCCATTTGTAACTCTTATGCACATAAATTTTTAATATTTCACTTTTCCTCAATGGAATATAGATATGTTGAGCTGATAACTAAAAAGGCAAAACAACCATAATACTGCCTACCAATTTTATACAGCATTTTCCACTTGTAGGGAGATGAACAAAAGAACTGTTAGATTTACTTCAACTTTTTGATCTGGTAACTATTTGAGGTGACAGTTCAATTTTCAGTGAGTAATGCTACCTAAAATCCATTTTCTGCACTTTACCACATGAAATTGATGTTATTGTGGCTGCAATGAAATCATTGCTTATGATAGCAAAGCAGAAGATATATTATTTTAAGTTTCAAGAGCATTTATCTTTGGCAGATATATTAACTGTCAAGTGACTTAAACTGTCAAAATACAATTCACTAACTTAGCTATGATTTAGTTAAGTTCTTATGAACATACATACTTTCCTTAAAATTTTTCAAGATTGTTTAGGAAGCAAGCCTGCTCTCTAAAACTGATACCTGTCCAAACATTAGGTCCCACGGCACTTGCTTCTGAATCACCTGGCTGCAACTTACTGAAAATGAGAAATCCTAGGCCCATCCTCCAAATTACAACACCAGCCAGGACTTACTTTGCTGTATATAGTGACAACACCTCACACAAAGGCATTTTTTCTAAAGAAAGAGGACTTACTGAGTCAAAGAACTTTGTTCAGTGTCTCCTGGCTTATCTTCTTCTTGCCTTATACAGTGCCAGCTTCATTCTGAAGAGAGCTCTCTCATTTCATGAACATGTGTTTTCTCTACCACATCTTGGAAGACAAAGGAGACTGCTCGGGCAAGAACTCTGTGAGGAACCATCCTCCCTTAAAACTTCCTAAAAAACACTTCTGTGCCTTTTGCTAATCGGAATTGGTTCAAGTTTCACTTCTGAGTTCATCAGCATGGTCAACAGATGGGCTCACACTGATCCACTCTGAGCTGTACATCCACACCTAAAGCCAGACATGAAGACACCTTCTCTGAAAGTACATTGAGTGGGAATGGAAAAGTGTGTATATACCAAGATAAGAAGAAAGTGATGGTGGAAAGACACCACAGTAGACACTCTACAGCCCCACAGGTGATACATTCCAATCCAGGGAAGCTGATTCGCGTATAACACAACTGAAGGTTCATCTCCATCCCTCAATCCATGACAATTTTGTAATTTGACAACTTTAATCACTGAGTAAAGTTCAATTTTAATAAACCCCTCAAGAAACTTAAGGAAGCCATAGGTCAGTGTAAATAAGTTTGAAGACTAGTGAACTACATTGTAAATATTTTGTAGATAGTTCAGTTCATGAATATCCTAGGCACCAAGTCAAGAATACTGCCTACTGTATATAGTGATCAGCTACTAGTTAATTGGTGATTGATTTATTGGTTTTTTTCAGTGAGAAAAATTTGCTTAGGGAGGCCTTCTAAAAAGAAGATCCTTAGTAGTATAACATCTATAATCAGTGTTAGCTAAGGGTTTTGATACTCAGTCTGAATTTTTTAGGCTTATAGACTAAGATCTAAGCAGGAGCAATGGGTAAAAGAATCTAACAAAATAATAAGGTTATCGCTAAGAATCCAGATTTTTCCTTTTGAGTGATTTTCCCAAAAAGGTTTTAATGAGTATAAATTATAAAAACATGACTATTAAGGTAGATATAAAACTTTTTGACTTTTACTATGATCACCTTTACTAATGTATCAATACTTATATTGATAGCATTTTCCCCAAAGAAGTAGATTTTTGGTGCCGTTTATCTTTCTGTAACTAAACAAATCTCCTTCTCAATGTAGAGTCAGAGATAAGAACAAATGCTCTGTGATCATCAGAATATGTTATCATAGACCCTGAATCTAGGAACTCACTGACATCCTTAAAGATATGCTCATGTGGGCAATCTCTGTGTCACAGGATGCTTCTATTCTGTGACTCATGAAGTGACTC
>PVKN010034143.1:0-11890 GCA_004027915.1 Capromys pilorides
GAGATCCTCCAGGCATTGGGCTCCTCGTAGCGATTGTACAGGGGCTCCAGGCGCTGCTGCTTCTTCTGCTTGCTGAGTTTGGTGGGATCGGAGACCTTGAAGAAGGCGGGCGCGAACTCCACCAGCCAGCGCGGGTCGATGGTGGTGACCTCGCGCATGTACTCCTTCGTGGTCAGCACCAGCTCGTGGTACACCACCCTGCATGACAGGACAGTGCTTAGCCCGACCGGCCCACCCTGACCGGACACTGGGCTGGGGACAACAGCCTCACCCAGCCCACAGCCGTGGCCCTCTGACATGGGCTTCAGGACAGTGGGCCCCGGTCTCCTGGGGTGAGGCCAGTGAGGTGGCCCTGAGCCCGCCACACCCATTCTCGGACGCCAGTCTCTTTCTCAGAGTTCTTGGACCCTGAACGAGGACCCCAAATGCCAGAGGACAGGCAAGGCCCCAGCCTTCCACCACAGTGACGCAGAAATTTTGTTAGTTTTACACTGGAGCTCTGAGGAGAGCCTGACTTTGTTTTGTGCTTTTGAGCCAGGCCATCCCCAAGTGGCCCACGCTGGCCTCCCACCTGCCTGGCCTCCTACGCGCTGGGACGACAGGCATGCCACCACAGCGGGCTGGGCGACCCGGTTGTTCTTTGCTGCTCTGCGCAGTCCAGAACAGCCTCACCAGCCGCCCTCAGGTGCCCCCATGCCCCAGCCAGGCCTCGCCCAGAGGTTTCACGTTGCACCAGATCCCCACTCCCGCTGGGATCAGTGACACCAGGACAGGGGTGGGGGCCCTGGCCCTGGGGCCACACCTACCACTCAGGCTGTCGGTTGAAGAGGGCGCTGGAGGGGTGGATGTAGACCACCTGCTGGTCGATGAGCGTGCGGTAGCCCTCCTGCGGGTCCTTCTTGGCCGCGTTGCGGAAGAAGCCACTGCAGATGGCCTTCTGCACACGCACCGTGGACTTGCCACAGGACACCACGTCCAGCTTGTGCCTGGCGGGGAGTCGGCAGAGCCGTGAGCCACTCGCCCGGGGACACAGGCCCCAGGCCTGCTCCCCGCGCCAGCAGAGCACCCCGCCACACCTGTCCATGATGCCCAGCATCTGCTTGCGGATGTCCTGCGCCCGGCGCAGGGAGCGCGCCTGGATGAAGTTCTCGTAGCACCAGGGGTTGGAGAACTTGTTGTTCTTCCAAGAGTTGTACACGGCCAGCAGCGTGAGGTGGTCGCCCTCGGTCTGGTGGAACTTGGCCTTCTTCTGGTCGGCGAGGGCTTGCTTGTCCTAGGAGCAGGCAGGGCGTCACCTCTGTTCACCCCGCACCCGGCGCCCGGCGCCCGGCTGCCCCTGTCCCAGGAACCTTGGGCCGGTAGAAGACGTTCTGCACGGACAGCATGGACACGATGGTCAGCATCTCCTCGCTGCAGCCCAGGTGCACCGACATGATCAGCATCTTGCACAACATCGGCTCCAGCGGGAACTCGGCCATCTGGGGAGGGCCAGGGACACTCAGAAGATGGCCAGCTCTGCGCTGGGCTGGCAGGACATGGCGCCTGCGCTTCCCCAGATAAACCCTGAAGGAACACGGCACTGAGACCCGGCCCCCACTAGACGGGGGAACTAGAAGGATTCGCGGGGGGAGAGGCCAAGGCAGGGACTGTGACCAGGTCTCTCCCACTTCCAGACCCCCATATGTCCTCAGAGAGAGGCTTCCTTTCTCTCAATAAATACTTCTCACCCTCAAAAACACAGAGCCACGATGGGAAACCACAGTTCCGAGCAGGCCCAATGCCCCGCACCCGGGGCCCCAGCGCCCGGCCGGCCCCAGCACACGGGCGCTGCCCCCTCACCCTGCGGCCCAGGCGGGTGAGCAGGCCCTCGTCGTCCAGGGCCCCCAGCGTGTAGAGCTGCTCCATGGCTGTGATGAGGGTCTCCATTGGTGGGGCGTCCATGAAGTCGAAGGACAGCAGGTCGTTGATGCCCATGGCCTGGCAGGGGACAAAGTGTGTCCAGGGAGGGGACACGCAGGGGCCTGTGTGTGCTCCTTCCCTTCCTACATTTGCAGTTAGGAAGTGGCCAGTGAGGGTCAAGGGATCTCGAGACCAGGCTGCCCATAACGCAGACGCTGGCCCGCAGGTCCTGTGGGCGTGTCATCAGGTGCACACCCACCGCCCAGCCCTCGGGAGGCCGAGGCAGGAAGACAGCCGCGAGCTTGAGGCTGTGCAGAAAGCGCGTCCTTTCTCAGGACACTTGAAACCCGAACCTCAAAATGACAGCACGCACAACCCCCAAACAAAGACGGCAATCCGGTTTACAAATGGGCTAGAAAGGAACGACACATCTCTCCACAGAAGGTGGGCAGACGCCCCTCGAGCAGGAGCGCGGGGACCTGCGCCACAGGACACGCCGCACAGGCTCAGGCCGGCAGAGTCCGCCCGCGCCACACAAAGCACGCGATAAACACACAGGTTCCCTCCCACCTACAGGCGCGGCCGGCTCCGGGCACGGCGCAGAGCACCCGGCGCTCCGCGCAGCACTCACCGCGGCCAGCAGGCGGCGCTGCCCGCCCACCCGCCAGCCGGGGACAGGAAGCGCATGCGCTCCGGGGGGCGGGCGCCCCCGCACCTCTGCTGGGCGCTCCGGGACACTCACACCGGAGCACGGAGAGGGCAACAGGGCACCATGGCCCGCTCGGCCTGTGTCTCCTGCCTCGCTAACTCGTGGTCCCGGGGGCGCCGACCAAGCACCTGCGCTCTGCAGCCTAGTGGCCGCGGGCAGCCTCACGAGACCCAGGCGGGTGACCGGGACAGCTCGCTGCCCCATCGCGGAGCAGCACGGCGCAAGCACCTCCCTCCTCCAAGAGCGGAATCGATGGAAGCAGCCGCGGCCCGCCCGCCATGGCGGAGGCTGAGCCTGCCCACAGCGTGGCGCTGCTTTCACCTTCCTAACTGCATTTTCCCAAAAGCTCCTGCAGGTCGCTGTGGGGGCAAGCTGGGGCGGTGGGGCTCACCTCGGGGACAGACAGGTGTGGGGAGGCAGCACGCCCAGGCCGGGCTCAGAACAGCTGGCCTGCCGGGGCCCGGCACCGAATCCGGTTCCGCAGGAGCCCAGCCCTCGCCCACCTGTTTCTAAATTACCATTTCCTCTCCCTACGCAGCTGGCAGGCCAGTAAGAGGGGCAACTGAAGGGGAGACCGAGCCAGTCCCCCAAAGACACGCACCTCCTGGTCCCCTTTGTACTTGCAAATGGCTTTTTTTTTGCACCATGAATCGAACTCAGGACCTTGCACTTTCCAGGCAGACACTTGTGCCGCTGAGCTATCTTCCCAGCCCTGTCTCTTTACTCCCTGTTGCCCCCTTACCGGTATACAAGGGCTCCAGCACCCCTCAGGGCGTGGTGATGTACCCTATCATTCTACCACTGAGGAGGCCGAGGCAAGAGGATCACCACGAGTTCAAGGCCAGCCTGAGCTACATAGCGAAAACTGTCTCAAAAAGATGAACGCATTTTTAAAGATACTCCTAACGGATACCTGTTACAACCAGATACCCTGATGCTTGCGGCAGCAACCTCGCCTGGACCCGCTGCGCTGCCGCAGCCACGGGCTTGACCCCCTGGGGACCCACAGGACGGTGCCCACGAGCTACCTTGAGCGACAGCACGGTGCTGGCCAGGTTGGTCCTCTGGATCTCAGGCACGTTGGTGGTCAGCATCTCGTCGCGGTAGGCGCGCTCGGTGTATAGCCGGTAGCACTTCCCGGGGCCGGTGCGGCCGGCCCTGCCCGCGCGCTGCTTCGCCTGGGCCTAGGACAGAGACGAGGCCGTGAGGCGCGCAGAGCCCAGCGCCTGCGCCTTCCGTGGGGGCCGTTTCCAAGGGGACCAGTCCCTCAGGCCCGGCCTCTGCCCAGCACTTCACGGAGCACAGGGGGTTCGCAGACAGACGGCACCGTGGTTGGGACAAAGAAAGAGAGCTGAACAAATCTTGTTCCAGCTGAAGAGGACGCCACAGCCATGTGCCATCAGGGCTGCGGCCCTCAGGGACAGGCAGGGTCCCGGGGACTGCGGGTGGGCGCATCGCTGTGGTGAGGCCTAGGGCCAGGGGCCCCGCTGTCCCCCGCAGGCAGAAGCCTCCCACAGCGAGGAGTCACAGGCAGCCCCTGCCCTCGCGCTGCTGGCAGGAGACCCACGGGAGTCCTCATGTGCACCAGTCAGCTCCGGGTGCAAGGCCTCGGAGAGCGCTCGGCAGAGTGAGTACCTGCCTGGCAAGTACGGGGTTCTGAATTCAATCCCCGGTACCATAAAAGAAAAAAAAAACAAAAAACTCCAGGTGTCAGGGACCCTAAGATGCAGGGCCACAGCTGGCCCAAGGGTCAGAACATGTGCTGTTTATAGTCAAGAAACCTCACTACATAAAAGCAGCACCACTTGGTCTGCCAGGTGCACCGCAGGAGAGGTGCACGCTGCGCCAGGACAGGGCTCCAGGTCTTTAGGGAGCAGGAGGAAGGAGAGCTGCAGGGCACTTTTCAGAGGACTGCCAGCTGCTGCCAAGGACTGGAGCATGGAGGGTGACAGTGGGGACTCGCAGCAGGCACACAGGCGCGGTCCCCGAGTCCACACGCTACCCCACGAAGCAGGCCAGCACGTGTACAGGTGCTAGGCGGGCTGCCCTCTGCACAAGGGGCTGGGGTGAGCTGCGCTGCCGCAGCGTACAGCACAGGGGCCCTGCGCACGCGCTCTGCTACCCGCGTCAACATCAGAACCAAACTGAAGATGGCGTTACAGTTGCACAGACCGTCAGGTGAACTGGGCCTGGTGGCGCATGCCTGTCACCCCAGCACTCCGGAGGCTGAGGCAGGAGGATCACTCAGAGTCTGAGGCCAGCCTGGGATGCAAAGTAAGTTTAAGGCCAGCCTGAACTGCAGAGACCCCATCTCAAAAAACCAAAAATCTAAATAAACAGCTCAGTTCCATCCCCAGTACCAGGAAGAGGAAATAAAAAAACCTCTTGCAACAAGTTGAAGCAACAGACGAAAGTCCAAGGAAGCCGGGCGTGGCAGCACTCATCTGCAACCCCGGCGCTCGGGCGGCTGAGGCAGGACTGCTGCGAGCTCGAGGCCAGCCTGAGCCGTACAGCAAGACCTGACTCCAAAACAACGAACGAAAAGTACACAGAAAACAAGGCCTGTCACGCTAGGCCTGGTGACCCACAGTGGTCCCTGGGAGGCTGAGACAGGAGGACTGCAAGTCTGAGGACAGCGTGAGACCGTGCTTAAAAGAAAGAGCTGGGGGCTGGGGAGATAGCTCCGTGCCTGGCAAGTGCAAGGCTGTGAGTTCAAACCCTGGTCCTACAAAAAAAAAAAAAAAAAAAAAAAGGAAAAAGGAAGAGCTGGGGGTGCAACTCATGGGGAGAATGTCCCTGGGTTCAGTTCCCACCAGGGAAAACCCATAGGCCCAGAGACCTCAGTGACGCACAGCTCCAAGGTCTGGGCCTGGCCCGCCACGGCTCTGCTGAAGGGCGGCCCCTTGTCACTATTTTCAGTAATGGGGATGGAACTTGGCAGGGTCTCCCCAAGTCACTAAGCTGCCCACCCACACTGGGCTTGAACATACCATCCTCCTGCCCCTGCGTCCCAGGTGCTGAACTGCAGGCATGTAGTACCTCACCCAGTCTGTACCATGTATTTTTACTTTTTTTTTTTTTTTTGCGGAACTGGGGTTCAAACTCATAACCTTGCACTTGCCAGGCAGGCACTTGTGCCACAGAGCTATCTCCCCGGCCCGTGCCATGTATTTTTAACAAAATCTGGATTACACCAGCTACATTTGTTTTGGTACTGGGCTTGAGCCCGAGACCCCCAGCTTGCCAGACTGTGCTCTGAGCCGGGCCCCAGCAGCTCCCTTCCTGCAGCTCACTTCTAGCCATGCATTGCAGCTCCACGCAGTGTCTGAGATGCACAGCAGCAGGGAAGGCGAGGGCCTGGGGCCCAGGCTCGTTGTCTAGTGAACCACTAGCCCAGAGCACCCCGTGCACCTCTCAGATGCCCGGGCAACGCTTAGGAGCCCTGCCCGGACCTGCAGGGCCCAGGCCCTACCCTAGAAAAGGAGTGGCTGGGTTAGAGAGCAACTTCTAAACTCCCAATACAATGAGGTCATGGGGCTGGGGAGATCGCTCTGTAGCATAAGTGCCTGCCTGTCGAGTGCAAGCTCGTGAGTTCGAATCCCAGTCCCTCCACAAAAAAAAAAAAAAGTTCAAACTGTCCTCCAAAAGGGCGATCATGGCATTTGTTTTTTAATATAATTTAAGCAAGAAATTATTCCATAATCACCAAGAGTCATTTGGCCATCTCAAGACTCACTGCTAACTCAGGTGCGAGCGAGTAGAGATCTGTAAAACCCTTGTTTTAGCCAGGCCAGGTGTGTTGGCACACGCCTAAAATCCCAGCTCTGAGGCCAAAGCAGAGGATTTGAGGCCAGCCTGGGCTGCACAGTGAATTAAAGGCCAGTGAACTACATAGCAAGACCCTGTCTCAAAAAATAAATAGGGCCAGTGTGACAGCTCAGTGGACTGAGCACCTGCTTAGGGAAGCACAAGGACCAGGGCTCCTGGCCACTAAGATGGGCATGATGGCGCACGCCTGTAATCCCAGTGCTGAGGAGGCTGAAAACAGGAGGATCACTGTCCACGCTGCATAGTGCGACCCGGTCCCAAAGAGGAAGGAAGGAAGGAGGGACGGAGGGCGGGCGGGCAGGCTCTGGAGATAGCTCAGCCACCTAAGCACCTGTCTGCCAAGCACAAGGTCCTGAATTCCATCCTTGGTCCCAAAAAATAATAATAAATAAATGAGTTATTTTCACATAAATCAGGTAAGCCATGATGCTAGGACCCAATGTTCTTCTAAGTTCAGGTTCTGCACAACCTGGCAATGCCCAAGCACTGCTTGAGGACTGCAAGGGCAGCGTGGCCTCTGCTCCCGTCCAGCACGGCCCTGGCCACGGCAGCGCCCAATCTGCAAAACGTACCTGGGAGATGGGCGTCACCACGAGCTGGTCGATGCCCGTCTTGGAGTTGTAGACCTTCTGCTTCACGAACCCAGGGTCCACCACGTAGTAGATGCCGTCGATGGTCAGCGAGGTCTCTGCGATGTTGGTGGCAATAACGACCTGTGGACAAGACCAGATGGAGCGGGTGTGGAGACGTCCGCCCCGGGGCCCACTCTGCCCTCGGGAGCGTGTGCCGCCCACCCAGCCCCTCAGCCCCTCAGCGCCTTCCTCCGAGGGCCAGGCTGGGCATGGACTCCTCTAGCAGCAGAACAGGACACGGCCGGCCGACGGGAGCCACCTCCAGCCAGGTCTGGAGCCCACGCCCTAGGAGAGCAGGGTCGCCTGGCATCGCGTGCCAGCGCAGATGAGATGGCCCTCCCCAGCAGGGCCCTGGGCCGCAGCGTGGGCACAAGAGGAGGACAGCTGTTGGTCCTGGTCATAAAGTGAAGCACAACGTGGGAAGGAACTTGGTGGTCACACGTGCAGCGACAGCTCAGCCTGGCACCGCTGCCCTCTGCCCAAGGCTCACGCAGGAGACGCCTCCCCGGAAAGCAGGGCAGGAGGCTCTCGCGCCACGCGAGGCTGGGAGGACTGGGGGCCGCCTGCCTTTCCGACCCCAACTGTCCCTGCTGCGTCCCGTTCCTTGGTGCTCCAAGCCCCTGTCCCCACGCCTGGGAAACACCCAGAATACAGGGAAGCGCACGTGCGCCTGAAAACCCGTGACCCAGCCAGGGGAGGCAGCGCACGCCTGCTGGCTCCGCACGCGGGCCCAGCCTGAGCAGTTCAGCACGAGAACACAGTACCACGGTGCTGTCACTCGGGCCTAGCCCAGAGGGGAAACTACCCTGCAGCTGCGGACAGAACCGCCCGCGGTGGTGAACAGAGACGGGTGCAGGGCTGCGGCCCCAGCCCTCGGGAGGCTGAGGCAGGACGACCACTTGAGCTCAAGGCCACCTGAACTACACAGCAAGACCTTGCCTCAAAAGAATAGAAAACTAAAAACACCCCGCTGCCCACCCTGCAGCCTCGCAGGCCTCGCCCACCACCCGGGCAGGCAGCGCCGCCTCACCTTCCTGCTACCTGGCGGGGCTGGGTCGAAGATGCGGGTCTGCATCTCGCTGGGCAGGGCGGAGTACACGGGCAGGATGATCAGCTCGGGCACGTCGGGGCCCAGCGACTTCATCCTCTCGTACAGGATCTCGCAGGCCGTGTCGATCTCCTCCTGTCCCGTCAGGAAGACCAGGATGTCGCCTGGAGAGCAGAGCAGGGCGTGCGTGTGCGTGGCTGGTGCTGGCCCAACCTCGGCCCACGCGTGCAGTGAGAGCAGGATGCCCGCGCCACGGCCCCTCCAGCTGTTTTCCTGTTGGCCCCAAATCTCTACGCTCAGGTGATCCTCCTGCCTCAGCCTCCCAAGAGGCTGAGAGACTAAAGCACCATTTGGGAAGATTCAGCACTGGCTCTGTGGCAACGTTAACAGACTTCGGAAGAACAGAAGAGCTTCTTCCTCCAAGTCTGACCTCTGCGTAAGCCAGGACGCCACCTGCCTGTGCTTGAGACACTGCGTTTGACCCTGCATTCCACACCTCTCGCACCACAGTTCACAGACGCAGCAGCGGGAGCCTCAGAGCAGACCCCAAGGTGAAGAGGTCTCTAGCCAGGTACCGCGGCAGTGGCGGCGGCTTACATCCTCGGGGCCAGGGCAGGGAGGTGACTCAGTGGGCTCAAGATCCCCAACAAGGAAAGAGTGTGGCACACACGGAGGCCCCAGCCCAGCCCCCGGGTGGCCCAGCGAGGGCAGCGGCGCCCCCACCTGGCGGCTCGGTGAGGTGGATCTGCATGACCGTGATGAGGCTGGCGTCCAGGTAGTCGGTCTCGGGCTCCTTGGTGTACAGGATCTCCACGGGGTACGTGCGGCCCGGGATGGTGAAGATGGGCGCTTCGTAGAAGTACTGGGAGAATTTCACTGCGTCCAGAGTGGCTGAAGTGACGATCAGCTTCATGTCCTGCCGCTTCTGCACGGTCTGAGGGTGCAGCAGGTCACATATAAGACAACCTCAAGGGCAGAGGGACCCGGGAACCCCCAGGTCAACAGCTCATCTCTGTGTCCGGCCACAGACAGCCCCGCCCGGCAAGGCGCCCCGCCCACACCTTCTTCAGCAGCCCGAAGAGCACGTCGGTGTGGATGGTCCGCTCGTGGGCCTCGTCCAGCATGATGACGGCGTACTGCGTCAGGTCTGGGTCGATGAGGCACTCCCGCAGCAGCATGCCGTCGGTCATGTACTTGATGACCGTCTCGGGGCTGGTGCAGTCCTCGAACCGGATGGTGTAGCCCACCTGCGGGAGCAGCGCGGGACCTCAGACGGCTGCCCGGCACAGGCAGCAAGGCCTCAATCACAAGTGACTTTCTGGTTCTTTATGACAAGATCTCCCTGTATGGTCCAGCCTGGCCTCAAACTCAAGGCAATCCTCCTGCCTCAGCCTCCCAAGAGATGGGACGACAGGTGTGCACCACCACGCCCAGCCGTAATCTTACTAGAGAAAAACTACCACAATGCTTACTCAGAATTTTTCTGAGCTGAGACGTGACCCTAAACAGAGAACCACAACGAATCTCCTGCACAAGCTGAGTCATTCCCTTCGGAAGCCAAGGCATGGCCCCTCGAGAGCCTCCTACCTCCTGGCCCAAGCAGCAGCCAAACTCCTCCGACACCCTCTTGGCCACGGACATGGCGGCCACACGCCGCGGCTGTGTGCAGCCGATCTTGCCCCGGGCCGTGTAGCCGGCCTCGGCCAGGTACTGGGTGATCTGTGTGGTCTTCCCAGACCCAGTCTCTCCGATGACGATGAGGATCTGATTGTCGTGGACGGCCTGAAGGCACAGGGGGAGAGACAGGGTCACACGTAGCCCCTCGAGGCCACTCTACCACCCCCCCACGAGAGGAGCAACCACATGCAAACAGAAAGCTCAATGGGAAACTACACGACTATGGGCAGCACGCCAGTCCCTACCACCTGTCCCCCAAGCTGTTTGTTTTTTACGTATCTGCTTGTTACAGGGTCTCGTGGCGACCCTCCTGCTTCCAGCCTCCCCAGTGCTGGACTCATAGGCATGCACTGCCATGCCTGGACTCTGAAGGGCCCAGCCCACCCTGGGGATGGGGCTGGCACAGCACGCGGAGCCGGGGATCAAGCCGCGGTCCCTGCGCTTGCATAGGCTTGCCTAAGCAGGTGCTTTAGTCCCGAGCTCCAGGTTATTTCCACACTACTTTATCAGCAACGGAGCCAGCGAGCACAGGAGCCCAGTGACCCTAGGGAGGCAGGCCTCCGGGGCAGGAAGTGGGGCCACCTCCCGCTGGCCCGCCTGAGCCGCTGCTGCACCCGCTAGCCCAGCGCGCCTACCTGCACCAGCTGCCCCTTCAGCCTGTAGATGGGCAGCCCCTCGCGCTGCTCCACGATGGACAGCTGCGTCTTCTTGCCATAGGACGCCTTGTTGCCGCCGAACGCGTGCTTCTTCCACTCAGGGATGTCACTGGGCATCACCCCGATGCCCCGCATGTTGGCTGCGATCTGCCGGCCTTCGGCTGCAAGGAGACGGCGCTGCCTAAGTCCTGCTGGCCCGACGGGCGGCCCTCGGTCCACCCTGGCTCCACCCTGCAGCTCTTGGAGACTCTGGGACCTCAAGGTGTGCTGCAGTGATGGGGAGGTGCTGTGGGGGGCCCAGCCTGGACCCAGGCTTCCTGAGGCCGGCTGAGGCCGCTTGCACAGGCCAGGCTGGGGCCCCACTGCAGGTCACTGGGCCTCTGCAGCATGCTGGGCAGCCACCACCATCACTGCTTTCAAAAAAACATTATCTCCCCAAGAAAAGAAGCGCCCCTCCCTCCCTTCCCCTGGTGACCTTTCGTCTCTGACTGCTTCACAGCTGACCCTGGAGCGCGGCCTGCAGCGCATGCCTGGGATCAGCACTGAGGGATGCTGAGGCAGGAGGTTTGCAAATTCTGGTCCTGCCAGGGCAACTTAGCGAGACACTGTCCCTAAGCAAACTGGAAAGAAAAAAAAATGGGGGTGTAGTTTGGTGCTAGAGCACCCCAGTTAACCTTGGAACTTGTGCCAGGCATGGTGGCGCATGCCTATAACCCCAGCGCTTGGGAGGCTGAGGCAGGAGAATCGGTGCGAGTTCAAGACTAGCCTGGGCTACGAAAGTGAGCTCAAGGCCAGCCTGGACTGCGCAGCGAGACCCTGTCTGAAAAAGACCAAAAAAAATAAATAAATAAAGACTTAAAACTTGTGAGGAACAATGACAACAAAAAAATGACAGGTACCTGAGGCAGGAGGACCTCTGTGAATTCAAGACCAGCCTGGGCTACAAGTTGATACTATATCTCAAAAAATTTAAACAAAATAAAACCAAACGGAACTTCAGTGCTGCCCTAGGATACACCGACACCACACCTGTGCTGGCCAACACCCTGGAAAAGAAGCGCAGCCACGGAGCAGGCACCAGGGGAGAGGAGTGGGCGGAGTGGGGTGGGGTGGGGGCCCCCGGGACACTTCTGGCTGTCGGAGGCTGACACTGACCCCACATCTCCACCGTCTTTTCCGTGCAGCGTCACCCACACCGACACTGCCGGCCCCGCTACAGCCTGCGCTGCGCAGAACCAGCCACCAGGCTCCGCCACACGCCTGAACCACCGCTCGCACCCAGGGGCCTCAGACACAGCAGCCCCCGCAGCCCCTCCTCCACTACCCCAAGTGGGACACACCATGGGGCTACCTGGGGGGTCTCTGATGAAAGCCCAGGTCTCCACCTGAGCAGTGGGGCTCAGGAGTGCGCGCGCCCGCCTCCCTCACGCTGAGCCCCTGG